>BQNB010010735.1:0-18155 GCA_026074375.1 Tanacetum coccineum | reverse complement strand
ACCATCATAAGACACCAAAGCATTAGAAGTAGTTGTCTCCATTGGAACAACCCTTCTTGTGTTCTCCATTTTCATGTTTCTTGGTTCCTTGGAGCCCTGCACTCCCTTGTAAAGTGTCTCATTTTGTGGCAGTTATAACACTCCACCTTAGACTTATCAAACCCAATGGTCTCAGTACCATTCACAAAAAACTTCCTTCTAGTATTCTTTAAGAATCTCCTTGCCCTCATTGTTAGCATAGCCATCTGCCACCTTAAATCCATCTCTTCTAAATCATCGGGATAAATTTATTGCAAGTCCTCATTGTCAAGTTGTAGACTGTTTGGTTAACTTGCAAAGAAAACACAGATGATAGCATTACTCAAGTTGTCAATTGTTGTTGAGTTAACAGCAATAGCTTGAGTGCTAGCAGTTGTAGTACCAAGAGCAGTATTAACTGCTCCATTTGTACTGCTAGTGCTGTTTGAGGATACAAAGGCTACATTTTGTGTGTTTGTACTTAAGCTTGATGTCCCTTTGACCTTTGTTTCATAGATCTTCACTTTGTTGTAAATATCATCCAAGCTTAATGTATCTATCTCATGCTTGTTCCTCCACACAATGGTATGTGTGTTCCATTCTAATGATAGACTTCTTAAGAACTTCTAATTCACATCTTCTTGTGAGATACTTTCACCATGAATCTTCAACTGGCTAATAAGCTTTTGAAGCCTATCAAAGGATTGATCTAACACCTCTGAGCTAGATGCAGTAAAATTTTCATACTGCTGCTTTAGAAGATTCCTCTGAGTCTTTTTAGTAGCAACATTCCCTCCAAACCTTTTCTTAATAGCCTACAATAATGACTTAGCATCTTTGATGGAGTTAAATTTCAACTGATGTTCATTAGGGATGCCCATCAATAAGGTGCTTCTTGCCTTCAACTCTAACCTCCTTTGTGCCTTTTCTTCAGTAGTTGCAGGAGCAATTATAGTCTTAACACCTTTATACACTTTTGTTATTAGAGGTGCATTACAATTCTCTATGACTTCCCATAGAGAATAATCAATCATCTAGATGTATTGTTCCATCCTCATCCTTCAAAGCTCAGACTCACCTGGTTTGAGCATAGGCACTTTTGATGCAGCCACCAAATGTGCTGAGTCTTGATTGTTGAAACTAGAAAGGGGGGTTGAATAGTTTACAATTTCTTTAGCGTTTTAAAAGTTTACTTTCAAAAATGTTTAGATCTGAGTTATATGTTTAACCAATTCACAATATGAACAAGCACTAACTATCTAAACTATAACTAGATAACAACAAAAACAATGTAAAGAGATAAGGAAAGAAATAACCAAACTAAGACACCAAGATTTTATAGTGGTTTGGCTACGAAGCACCTCTCCTCCCTACTCCACTCCTCGAGTATCCTCCTAGAGATTTCACTATGTCAACAAGCTCCCTTTAGGCGGAAAAAACTGTTTACACGTCGCTTACGTTATTTTCTGACACTAAGCTAAATGTCGAGTCCTAATCTTAGCTAGAACCAATCTACCACTTCACAAGATATTCACATTCACAAGATCTACACTATCGGATCTACACAATATCCGAATCACATAAATACACAAGATAATTATAATAGAGATTTGGAACTTAGAAGAAGAGAGGAGAGATCACTAATCAACACTTCGTTTCTTGGCGAATACAAGTGTTCTTCTCTTGCACTTGATAGAGGGGAAAGATAAGATGAAGAAGATAAGATAAGATCACTTGAAACAAGATCAAGAGATGTTGTGATCAAGATATTTAGTGAGAGAAAGAAGGTTTTTAGAGAGAGAAAGAAGTGTGAGAAAATTGATGCAAAGATGTCTAATTTTCTGTAGGAGGGAGTGCAGTATTTATAGCTGGAAATCTAAACGGTCATCTGAGGGCAGTCGCAACGGTCCCAGATCTGGGGGCTTCCTAGGTACTTAAGGGGCCGCCCCATGATTTTTGTCCTTTTATGGGGAAGGTTTATCTTGCTGAGCTATATTCGGTTTTAATTTTGTTTGTATTATAAAACTAGGAAATAAAAAACGGAACTGAAAATATAATGTTTGATAATTCAAAAGCAGTAAAACATGAAAAATACAAAATAGGAAGTTGTCTTATCCTGTTAATAAAATAGGTAAAACTGCCCGAAAAAATAGCGAAACAAAAATTATAAAGTTTTATAAGTCAAAATCTGTAAAATGTGAAAAATACGGAACGAAAAAACATAAAAAACTATTTTGTCTTGTCAATACAGCAGGTATTTAGGAGGGTATTTGTGGTAAGGGGGTAGCAATAAGATGACCCTTTGTTAATACCCTAAAACTAATTGACTAAAAAGGTTCTTCTTGAGGCTCCATAAACGTATCCATTTTACAACTCGTGTTCATAGAGATGATAAAAGCCCAATCCATAATTGACTTAGTCAGTTTTAGCCCAGTCCTTCCTTGGGTTTTATCTCTTGGTCGTGTTCTAGTCCACATGTGTCGATTGTTAGGATAATACCAGAATAAATTAAAAATCGAAACCGAACCAAATTAAGAATACTGAACTGATTTTTTTAATCGGTTTTCGGTCCGGTTATGGTTTTGACAATGTAAACCGAAAACCAAGATCATAAAAGAAGATAAATTTATATATATATTTGTATAAAAAAATATTAAAACTCTTTCCTAGTATAGATATAATATTTTTTAAACTTGAAAAAAAATGCTCAAAATCTATATAAAATTTGAACTAATAATTTAAATCACGTAATTCGAGTTATTCGGTTCGGTTTAGGTTATGGGGGTTAGGTTTTCGGTTCGGTTTAGTCCAATTTCAATTCGATTCGGTTCGATCTTCGCTTTTTCTCAAAAAAAGTTAACCGAACTAATCGAACCGAATGAACCGAGCAACTCGAAAACCGTACCGATGAACACCCCTACCACCAACATAAGTCATAGGACAAATTATATGACCAAGTATCATAAATTGATGACCTAGACCGCACAAAATTCGGGTTTTACCAACAAAAACCAAAAAATAAAACCAAAAACCAAAAACGAACAGAACTAATTAATTAAAAAAACACGCTTTGTATTTAAAAAAACACACGCTTTGCATCTTAAGTTTAATCAATTTTAAACTTGATAACTTTTATAAAACAAACACTATATTAATTAAAAAAACACGCTTAGTATTTAAAAACACACGCTTTGCATAAAGAATAGAAACAAAATCATGATTTCGCATCAAGAATTGAACCAAAAGGCTTGTGTCCTAATGGTATCCCATGTTGTTTGTTAAGCTCCCTAACCAAATGGTTGTGGGTTCAAGTCTTGCTTAAGACATTAAGGTAGGTTGTGGTTTAGATATTGTGAGATTGTTAAAATTACCATTCTAAAAAAATCACGATTTCGCAAGTATAATTACTTACCGATACATACATCATCGTTTTACGCGGGTATTCGTCTAGTATACCAAATATGCATATGTATCCAAAAACATTAAAACACGTATATAAAACTTAGAACCGATTAGCTAGGTGCACACAAAGAGCTATATAAGTAAGGATGGTGTTTTACCATAAGTGATCAATGTTCTTATCTTATATCGTTAGCACTAGGGGTGAGCATCGGTTCAAAATCGAACCGAACCGACAAAAACTAAACCGAACCAAAAACTGATTTTGAGGAAAACGTGAACCGAAATCCGAACTGAAGTGAATCGAGGAAAACCGAAACCGAACCTAACTGAGCAAAATTGAACCAAATAGATAGTTTAGACATATTTTGTGACTATTTTGCCATGCAAAATGACCATTTTGCCCTTCAAAATTTCGGGAAAGTAAGGGTAAAATGGTCACAAAATACACACAATGATCAACTTTAGAAAGTTTGATGGCAGAATAGGAAAAAAAGCTAGCTACACACAAAGATAAAAAGTTTCAAGTTAGATGACTTTTTAAGTCGTTAGCCCTTGCTTATTGTCTTTGATGAAATGCTAATACGTGTATGTGTAAGCCAAGAGTTTGACGAAATGCTTGACCAGTTTAAAAATGATTTTGCGCTGTCGATTTTATAAACTATTGTTGAAAAGTACAGATGTATTTGCCTTTCTAACCTGTGCTTAAAAAACAATTTCCTATGGTTTATAACTCGTTAAACCAAATGGCATCAATTTCTTAAAAGCTCTCGGGGTTTGGTCCAAAAGTAAAACACCCATTACGGGTTTGGTCCAAATTTTTGTTGACTGTTAGTTTGACCAGTTATATAATATGAAATGACTAAAGTACCCTCGCCTTGATGTTGTGGAGTTACTAAATCCTTCAAAATTTCCGGGAAAGTAGGGTAACCTGGTCACAACATACGACACACTGATCAACTTTTAGAAAGTTTGATGGCAAATAGAAAAAAAACAAGCTAGCTAAGCTACACACCTACAAAAAAACACAAAGATAAAAAAAGGTTTCAAGATAGAATGACTTTTTAAAAGGGTAATCGTTAAGAGCCCTTCTAGCTTATTTTTCTTTGAGATAGAACAGCTTAATATAACTACGTGTATGGTAAGGATCGCCCAGAGTTTGAACACGAAAATGCTTAACCCCAGTTTAAAAAATGATTTTTTTTTATTTGTTTGGGAGCGCTGTCGATTTTATAAAACTATTGTTGAGAAAGGTACAGATGTATTTTTTGTTTGCCTTTCTATTCTAAAAAAAACCTCTAATTTCATAACCTGGCGTAAAAAACAATTTCCTATGGTTTATTAAACTACTAAAACTCGTTAACAAAAAAAACCAAAATGGCAATCAAATTTTCCTTAAAAAAGACTGCTCGTTTGGTCAAAAGTAACACAAACAAACAAACAAACAAAAACAAAACAACAAAAAACAAACAACACCCCTTACGGGTTTGGGTCCAAATTTTTGTTGACTGTTATTTGAAATGTGACCGTTTGTGATGGAATTGAATGACCAGTTTATTTAATAACTGCAAACATGACTAAGTACAAAAGTAAAAAAGACAAAAAGTAAAGTTCCACCTCGAGCCTTGATGGTTGTGGAGTTACTATCTAAAAAAAAAATAAAATATTAAACAACCGAACCATACCACCCCACAGAACAAACCAACCCCCATACCTACTACCAACCCGAAACCCACCAACCAACCAACCCCACCCAAAAACAATCACCCAAGCCGACCCCCCCCCCCCCCCACAAACCAGACCCCCCCCTCCACCGCCCCCCACCCGCCCAAATAACCAAAAAAAAACCACCCCCCCCAACCACCCAACCCGCCCCCCACCCCCCCCCAAAAACGCAACCCACCAACCCCACCACAAGAACACCCCCACCCCCCGAAAATACCACCACAAATACCGCCAACCCCGCCCCCACCCCCACCCAACCAAATAATCCCCACCCGGCCCCCCTCAGTTTACCGCCCCCCCCACCGCACGCCCACCACCCCCCCCAAACCAACCCCCCCGACCCCCACCACCACCCCACCCACACCCCCCCCCTCCCTAACCACCCGACCCCCACCACCACCAACCCCACCCCTACCCCCCCCCAACACCCACCACCGCCCAACCACCCACCCCCCCGCCCCCCACCCCCCCCCCCGCACCCCCCCACCCACTTAACAACTACCACCCTCACCACCCCCACCCCACCCCCCCCCCCCCCCACCCCCCCCCCCCCCCTCCCCCACCCCACCCCCCCCAACCCCCCACCAGTACCACCACACGCACCCCTAAATACCACCCCCCCCCCCCACCCACACCCCCCCGCCCCCACCATAACCACCCCGCCCCCCCCCCAGCGCCACCCACCACCCCCCCCCCCCCACACCACCCCCCCCCCTCCGCCAACCACCCCCCCCCAACCCCCCCCCCTCCCCACCACCCCCGCCCCACCCCGCCACCGCCCCCACCCCCCCCCCCCCCCCCTACCCCCCCCCCCCCTCCATTCTTCTTTTTTGTATCTTTACTTATATATAAGAGCAAGGATATGAGTTGAAATATGTGACTAGGCATGATAACTATGACATGGCAATGACATGGCACAATTTTGGTACCAAGAATGCCACGTCAAAGGGCATTTTCGTCCACAATTTATGTATTTTTCTCGAAAATATGTAAAAATTTACCACTTGCCAGATTTGAACCCTCGTCGTGGCATTCAAGAAGCAGCGCTTCAACCACTATGCCATGCCAGGTTTTATGATTGACAATTAAAAAAAAGATAGTGATGCTTTAAACACCACAATCTTAATATCTTATAACCCTAACAAGAAGATCAGCAGTATTTGTGATATCACATTCCAAAACTAAATCCCTAAAACTTCTCCCCTATTCCATTAGCCTGATATTTCAAAAATAATTTTTGAAATTGATAATTGTTGACTTTACACAATTAATTTAAATCCATACCATGTTTAAAACAATTTTTTATATGATTCGATGTTTTTAAAAATGATTCATGAATCTCGGATGATTTGAAATGCATAATGTTATCAATATTTTGTATAACGATTTTCACTATTTGGGATAAACCCTAATTTGTATACCGAGGCTAATCACCACACAAAATCATATTCGTCATTACATAACGTAGCAGTTTCAGGAAGAATAGAGGCTCAGCAAGTTATGGCGGTTCTAAGGGTTTTGGTGGTTTTGGTTGTGGTTCTAGAGGTTAGGTATTTTTTTTATTATCTCATTATTCAGTTTTTAATTTTAGTTGCATGTTCTTTTAATTTTAGACTAAGCTTATGATTACAACCTTTTATGTTTTTGTAATAATCTGTTTATGTGGTTTATTCTTTATGATTTAAATCTGTACAACTAAAAAGTAGGCATTACATATGTACATACATATAGTTCTGTCAAATCAACCATTTTGTATGTCGTAGATGATATAAATCTCTCAATAAAAAAAATTGCTCTCTAATCTTAAATCCGAATACATGGTTAACTAATTATTATTGATATCTCTGACTATATTAATTATGATTAAAAAATGTAACAAAGTATGTTAGGCAATCTGTTATTCGGATAAACATGATGCTAAATCTGTTTGATGTTGAAACATATTTAGTCTGCAATAGCATTTTAGTCAGCAATCTGTTTATGTCTGCACTTTTTTAGCCTGTTTAGGCAATCTGTTTGATGTTTAATCTGTTTATGTCATATAGGGAGTGTGTTAATTAGTCTACAAAATCATATTCGTCATTACATTTCATCTCAGTTAGAAATCACCAAGTGTACCATTTAAGAGTTTCAGGAATAATGGAGGCTCAGCAGGTTATGGTGGTTCTAAGGGTTTGTGGTGGTTTTGGATGTTGGATTCTGATGTTAGTTATTGTTTTTTATATTCATTATTCATTTTTTAATTTTAGTTACATGTTCTTTTAATTTTAGACTAAGCTTGTGATTACAACCTTTTATGTTTTTGTAATAATTTGTTTATGTGGTTTATTCTTTATGAGTTAAATCTGTACAACTAAAAAGTAGGCATTACATATGTACATACATATAGTTCTGTCAAATCAACCATTTTGTATGTCGTAGATGATATAAATCTCTTATTCTTCTGATTACATGTTAACTAATTATATTGATATCTCTGCGATTTAATTATTTTATAATATGTACACAATTGTATGTTTAGGAAATCAGTATTATATCATAAAGTTCATTATGCTAAATCTGTTTGAATGTTTGCAACAATTTAGTCTTCAAATAGCATTTTTTAGTCTGCAATCTTTTATGTTTGCACTTTTTTTCAGCCTGTATAGGCAAATCTATTTGATGTTTAATCTGTTTATGTTATATAAGGAGTGTGTTAATTATTCTGCAATAGCATTTGTCTACAATAACATTTTAGTCTGCTATCTGTGTATGTCTTATAGGGAGTGTGTTAATTAGTCTGCAATAGCATTTTAGTCTGCAATCTGTTTAGTCTGTAATTTGTTTAAGCAAAAAGTTTGATGTTAAATTTGTTTATGTCGTACAGGGAGTGTGTTAAAGAAACTATTATGTGGAAACTTATTTAGTATGCAATAGCATTTTAATCACCAATAGTCTTTTATTTTATTTTTTAATTTTGTAACTATATCGTGATAAGGGCATTTTTATTTTGATATATCAGGCAATGACAAGGACAGGAAAGTACCACCTATCAGCGATGTTGATTCTATGTTGGATGACATATCTGTTCAGGCTAGATGTATATCAATATGGCATTCCCACAGGATCAACGCTGCTCATAATCCTTACAGTCTAGATATGGTGTTGCAAGATGCCTACGTATTTACAACAAGTTTATTCACTATGCGTTACATATATAATACCAGTTTTAACAAATTAAAAATGTGATATTGCAGAACAACAGGATACAAGTTTACATTAAAAAGAGTTTATGTTTCGGTTTGAGCTTTTATTTGAGGAAGGCCAATGATACATCATTTTGAACTTTGGCATTGCTTAGAACGGGGGAAGGCTTCCATTGTTACCTCATAGGTACAAGATTAGCTTTTTCAGGTCAACAACTGTCACCCGGATCGAACTTTTTGACAACAACACTCGCAGCTTTATTCTCGAGCCATACAACCATTTGTTGGATCCTATTCAACACCAATACTATGAAACCGATGCTGTGGTACCTTATTATTTTTAATATCCACAGCCGTAACATTCTAATCGACTTTCACAAATATATAAATAGTATATATTTACTTATGTACAATATGTCGTACTTTTTTATAAGTATCGGTATCAGGGACATTGTCCCACTTATGTTTGCTGCTGGCAAAAAAATCCCAGCAGGACCTAGGTTGAAGAAGGTTGAGTAAGTATTGGAAATACCACTTTGAAAAATTCTATTAATTGTTTCCCATTTTAGTTATCACTAACCACCATGACTAATAATCTATGTAATGTTAGAATATAATGGTAATTGTTTTGATTTCACTTTCTGGGACCACATGGGCAACTAATTGGATGAAATATGCATTACAATCGAGATTCAATGAGACATGCTGTTTATACTTCATCAAGCCAAATTGAAGTATTGGGATGGTAATTGGTCAAACATAAAATTAAAAGATTAACATAGATTTACTTAATAAATATTTATTAAATAAATGTATAGCGTATGGAATATATATGATGCAGGTACACCGGCAATACACAACGCGCTGTTTGGAACAAAGATTTATGTTAATCGTGAGATTCCTAAAATAGTTGCCTTTCGAACAAGGTTTGTATCTATTCGGTTTTCAATTACTGTATAAGCTGATGATGATTTAACTTTCGGAATTATAATAGGTCCAAGACACGATGTATATGATCCGACTCCATTTAAGATTTCATATCACTGTCTCATGCTGGAAGTAAAGGGTGGGTTTCTATAGCTTGAATTTTGATAGGGATACTGTCAAGGAAGATGTCGGAGGAATTCGTGACTCTGAGCCGGTTTGTTTACTCATCATATTGCTTCCCTTTATAAATTAATTTAGTTTTTTATTTGAATGATTGTTATTTTAATAAAGGTTTAAGGTAATTGTAAGGCTGATTGATCAGTCACGCTCAGCGCCTGTGGTTTTGTTCAATAATAACTTTTTCAAGCTTTCTGGCTATACCGCTTGGGAATGAAAGGGTAGGGTGAGGGAAAACTGCTTGGAAATTGATGAAGAAACACGGTATAGACCCTGATTATTACTGGCCCCAAGAGTTGGATCGTATAGTTGGTAAGAAATGTCTTTTTAAGATTTTCTATTCTGAATATAATGTAAACAACAACAATCACAATTACCGTTAGCCGTGTTGTTTTTACGCAACAAAGTCATCAATAAGCTTAAGATGTTGGACTCTACTGTTAGCCGAGTTGTTTTTATGCAATCCCCTTCTAATGCATATTAAAAGACCTGGAAGTTGTTGAAGTTCATGTATTATTAAATGGTGTTTGAGACCTTAGTGAGATTGATACTGAGATGAAGGCGGAAATTTAAGATTGTATTTGTTTGAAACAATGTTTTCCATTTGAATGGCTTTTTAAAGAAATTTAATTGTTATAATGCGTTTCTTCATTTTTTACACACGGAAATTTGATTACTATTATTTAATTGTTTATATAACATTTTTATGTTTTTCTTAGAAAATTACTATTAGTTGAATCAGGAAGATTGAATAAATTGTGTTTAAAATAGTAATACATTAATATAATGATCAAACCAAGTGCATATATGAGAACACTAGAATCTTTACATCTATAATTCTTTGTTATATTAACACAAAATCAATGGCAAAATCAGTTAGCATATTTTAACATAAAAATCATTTAGTATTTTTCTATAATTCTTTGTATACATGGAAGCCTACAAACTCTATCAATGGCAAAGATTCATTTACACTTCAAATACCGTAAAACCCATAATTATGTTCAAGGAAACACCTCTAACAAACTTTTAACATACAGAAATGATATCTTCTTATAGTTAAAGACAATCATCATTTTAAATTATCTCTTAACAAACTTTTAAATCTATTCATATCTAAAATATCCATTTCAAATTAATAAATTCCCATAAAAGCCAAGGCCAAACGTTCTCAAAGGCTGGTTTGTTTTTATCAAAGCCCGTATTCTCACACAGACAACTCTATGTCGCGTTATCAATAGTCAAAAGCAAGAGAGGGTTATAGGTTCTCTGTTTGGACAAAGAAGACAACTATTTAAACTCAACAACAAACATTGTTTATAAAAAAGTCTTATGTCGTATTTGAATACGCAACATTTTTTTATATACAAACTTACTCATGTTCCTTTTTATAAAACCTATATTGCATTTTTTTTCTTTAATATGTTTTGCTGTAAATGATTTTTATTGCATTTTCTGTCTTTAATATGTTTTGTGCTATTCAATATTTATTTACGTCCACTTATAATTATTCTGAAGCAAACCCGCCCATCGGGCGGGTCATGTAACTGGTTATTATTAATATTACGATTATGATTTAAAACAAACATAAAACACAAAAATTTGGCGAAAAAGAAAGAAAAAAATCTGTCCCCCATCAACAGATCGCCTGTTCCTCGTCAAACTAAGTTTTTGGTGAAGTTACATTTTATTTGGTGTTGACTCACTTATTATTTGGTGAAGTTACATTTTATTAAGTGTTTTTTAATGCATTTTTTGTTTATATGATTTTTGGCTAAGGATTTCTCTTACTGTAAAAAAGAGAATTATGACCTTTTGGTTACTGGCTTGAGCCCCCTCCACACAGACTTATGTCGAGTGAAGTCCTCCCCTTTTGGAAAGGTTGGGGTATGTTTGGCGAAACTAGCTCGAGCTGGAGCGTTAGGGGCCGGACCTTGTAAGAGCTGTAGCTTTTGTTTTCAGATGTCTTTTAAGATGTATATCTGCTAATACAATGATAGCTTCTTTCGTTAAATTATCGATATTGTCACAATATATAAGGAATAGTAAATGCGTATTCTGTTTATTTATTTTTGACTAACGACCCCCCTTACTAGCCTATACTGTAAAAAGGGAATTATGTTTATTTGGCTCACATCTTATGAAGGATCGAATTTTGTAATCAGCACTTGTTTAAAAGCTACACTTGTATGTCTTTATAGGATCCTGTTGAAACTCCTCCTTTTGCATTGCCTTAATCTTCTACTGATTGAATTCCCTTACCAAAATAGATTTTTTCACTACCAAAAGTTAAAGTCGGTGCTTAATAAAAATTCCAGATGGTTCATAACTCTTGCAACCAAATAGCATCAACGGCGGCATTTCATATAGATACTTACAAATTTCTATCTTTGAAAATATGCCATAGCCTGCTTTCGTGTTTAAATACAATTTGAATTGATTTATATCACTATAATTATAGTTTTTTTAATCGACATCTTCTCAAGAGTACCTGCTAGATGTTTGGCTCGATCCCGGTGTGTATCAACAGTATGGTGCAAGTACATTGATGATCGTTACCTAACGATTATTAATGACAAACGAGTAGTAGAAGAACCAACACCCATCCTATAGCATCAACACCTTTGTATTAATAAGATAACCCTTAGCCTATGTTTCCATGTCAGTGAATCTAAACAAGCTGGAACAACTGATCTTGTGTTCGAGCCAACAAAGGGCCCGTTTTTGGAGTTTTTACGCAAGAAGCCACTCTCTAGATATTCTATAGTAAGAATTGAAGCTCGAGGTTCTTGCAATGGGCTAATTTGTTTATCACAAGATGAAGGTCATGTGATAACCTCGTTGGTTGTGATCCATCCTCTAAGGAAAGAATGTTATGAGCTTCCATGTCTTCCGCTGTGTTTTGAGAATCACATGCGCAGAGAGTCGTGTGGCCTTGGTTTTGATGCTTTTACCAACACTTATAAGATGGTGTGTGTTTTGTTAAAAGAATATATGCCACCAAATAAGCCTGATATGGTGAAGAAAAATCTATGTACAATGGTGCATGTATTTGGCACAAACTCATGGCGAGAAATACCCCAAGTCCCGTCTTATCCAATAACAGGTAAATCCGTATTTGCTAATTGCTGTCTGCATTGGTTAGTCAGTTATATTGACATCAAAACCAAAGATGGTGGAAGAGAAGTAATATGGTTTGATGTAAACAAGGAGGAATTTAGGTTCATAGTGTAGAAATCAGAGGGAATACTAAAAGTTGTATTATCAGATTCAGCTAAACTATTACAATACACAAACATTAAATAGAAAACAAATAGACCTAACTCTAAAACTAAATGGGCCAAAACAAGTGGGCCGGGCCAATGGGCCTTTATTAACTTAACACCTCCTCTCAAGCTCATAATGTTGCAGCGGTAAACATAGAGAGTTTGTCAAACAAAAGTAAACTCCTAAATCAAGCGGATAAAAGTAAACAGACAGCAGCAAAGAGATCCGAACAGAAGTAGACGAAGAGCAGCAGAACAGGCAGACAACATATAGCAGCAGACACATCAGGTGCAGAGCACAGAATCACAAAAACATAGAGATGAACGAGAGGGATCACGCAGGTGCAGAGCACAGAATCACACAAACACAGAGATGAATGAGAGGGATCAGGCAGACAACACATTCAGACAGCATAAGCACATTCAGACAGCGGATTCAAACAACGGATTCAAATAGACAGCAGACAGATGCAGACAGACCAACGGCAGATCCAGACAGAGCAGATTCAGGTAGACAGAACCATCCAGACAAACAAGGCAAAACCACACGAAACTAGATGCAGAGCTAGATGTAGCCAACATAAACAGACAACCGGAACCATTCAATATCGATACCAATAACAATCAAACCCGGTGCAAATACCAATACCAATACATGAGTCACTCGGTCCATTTTACGAAAAGCTACGGTAACCGAACCAGATTATCAAACAATAAACAGATTCAAATGAAATTACGGTACAACTAATTCAAACCAAAACACCAATCAAGAACTTCATACAAATCCCAAAACCAAAGAATGTGCCAATTCATAAGTGACAAAATACAGAATTAATGACCACTACAAATGATATCAATATTGACGGTACCTCATGTAATCAACCAACCTATATATTATCTCCATTCAATATATTGACTTTCCATTAGATCCATCGAAACAATATATGTAATAACAATACACTTGTTAAAGGAATGCTAACAGTTGGCGGAAACACATATCAACGACGAGATGAAGCGAACACCGAGATCTTTTTTTTTCTTTTCTTCATTTTTAACCTAGCTCTTGATACCATGTAGAAATCAAAGGGAATACTGAAAGTTTTATTATCAGATTCAGCTAAACTATTACAATACACAAACATTAAATAGAAAACAAATAAACCTAATCCTAAAGCTAAATGGGACAAAACAAGTTTGTCGGGCCAATGGGCCTTTATTAACTTAACAGATAGATCCTCCAAAAAGAATGTGTGATTTATGGAGAAGGTACAGTTGTTATTACGATCACTTGGTTGATCTAAATGGTATGGTCGAATATGTGTGTTGTAAAACCATGGAGTTTCGCGTATTGAATAAGCAGAAACAATGCCACACTGTCGGTTTGAAAAAGAAACTTTTCCTGATAGCTACATAGATGTTATTGGGTGTTGGAATAAAGACGGGGATATATTAATCAAATGTATACTCAGGGGAAATAGAATGTATATCTTCTTCGTTTACAACCTGAAAAGTGGTGTGTTACATGAAACCAACGTTGCTGGTTCAGCGGATGGGCCTAGTCCAAATATTTTTATGTATCAGAATACACTGTCTTCAATCCATGGCATCAACGCAAATTGCTTCTCCATAAAAACAACTAATCAGAAAAAAACTAAACTGAAGAAAAGCTGCCGACATATACTACCTTTTTGTTAGGTAGCAAATTAGTTTACTTTAGTTTAGTGACTGGTTTTTGTATCGTGTTACTTCCGTTTTGCTTTTGTATAACATGTGACTTGGTGCGGTTGAGACAAAAAATGTTTACACTTCTGTTAAGTAGTATTTTGTTCAAAATGGACGATAACTGATTTAGTATTTCATACAAAATCACAACATTTTGGATCCGAACTGGTTGTCATTTTTATTCTGTTACTCGACTCCTGTAGTGGCAGATATGGTTGAAATGGTATTGTTGGTCCCAAATTGGATGAATTATTTCAAGATCAAGTTATTATGTATCCGTGTTGGTTATTTTGTTAGCTGCAGAACGCCTAAAGTGTCGACCCATCAACCCATTGTGCAGAAAAAACCAGCAATAAAGGTATTTTTTCGATTTTTCTGGTGTACAATATAATCTCAGCTTGTCTACATTTAAAGAAGACCCTTTAAAAGCTCAATTAATCTCCTCCAACTACTACTTACCTAAAAAACAAATGTCTCATAACTTATGTAGATAGGATACGAAATCAAGAAGACATTTGTTTCCATTGTGTATACATACTAAAATAAAATCCACTCACATACACTTTATTCCGATTCTGATTCCATGCCTCCCATCGCTTTTAATCCTCTCGGTCTCTGTAAGCAAAGTATAGAATGTTATTAACAACCCATCATTTACCCGTGTGTTACAATGATCTACATTTTGAGTAAACGCGACAATCATAGACTAACAATACCTTCTTTGTGATCTTTTTCTCTCTAACTTCGTATCGTTCCAATGTTAGATCGCAAAGCCACCCACCGGGGTAAACTAACTATTCACACATATAAAACAACAATAGTCATAACTCTAGTTTACCAAAACTAGTTAAAATAGTAATGTGGACACTTATTGTATTAGAGAAAGACATGGTAATTTAATATGGCATATACATGCGTTACATACTAGGACAATGGAACGCGGAAATATTAAGGAATGCAATTTCATGACATTAATATTCGACTAAATAAGTTCACCTAAAACTTGCTAGAAAGATGGTAATAGAAAACGTACATTGATGGTTCGTTGGATGAATTTGACGCGTTTCCTCTACTAGTCCCCCAACTTCCAAACACATTTAGAGCTTCCCATAGGGGGCCTTTTTCTCGCTCGTGTTGTCGAATAACGTTGACCCATAACGTGAGCCAAACATCAAACCTCGCGTCATAAGTGATGGCTTCAAACCGAACAGTCAATATCTTCAGACACACCATCATCCACAAATTCCATCACCACAAACGCCAACCAACTTCCACCATTCGGATCACCGTACCAAATCTCAAACCAATTTACCAAGTATAATTTATTTTCTACACCTGAGCAACTATCCCAATAACTTCAACTGTTAAACATTGGTGTTAAGGTGTGATGATAATCCTAAATATTTGACTGAATCGTGTATAATACACTTGAAATAAAGTAGTTCGACCCTTGTTGCTTAGGTTATACGAATCTCTATTGAGATAAGACAATCAAAGCACAAAGAGGATTGGGAGGTTTTAGTTAATGTCCTAGTTGATGGCATTCCTCTTTGCGGCCGAAGAACCACGAGGCACTCCATACAGAGCAACCAAAGCCCCCAACAAATAGATAGGGCAATCCTTCCCAAGTAATTCAGAAGCAAGATCAGGACTAGAGGGTGTGAAGAGTAAGGGGTCTCTTGTGCAAAGCAAAGACATGTACATACTAGCAAAGAAGGGAAGTGGCAAGGAATTTTGTAAAAATGGTATAGAACAACTACAAATTGCAAATCACCCAGCCATCCACCCCTTGGTGATATTTTTTATTAATGAATAAAGAATACAAAGCAAGCAAGTACTCAATACGAGTTTTTGATAATACAAATACAAAGAAAAACCCGATAGTCCCCTTCAGAAGGATCCTATCACTCTAAACAAAACTCACACTCCAAACCTATAAACCAAAATACAAACTGAATGATCAAGATGATCAAACTAGGAAACTTATGAAAACTTAAGAGAAAAACTGAGAGAGAGAGTTGATGTGTGTGAAAACGATTTGCAATATATGAGAAACCCTAGTAGGAGAGCTCCCTATATAGATCAAATTTTCACAATTAACCCTGCACAAAAGAAAATAATATTTCCTGCACAAAGTTAAACTATCAAAGAAAGAATATTACAATTAAGCCCCTGAAGTTCCATAAGCTTGATAATACCAATAATAACTTTTGAACACCCTCCCTCAAGCTTATGATCCACGAATATTTAGTAACCCCAACTTTTTTACCAAAAGATTATATTGATAAGAACCAAGAGCCTTTGTTAAGATAGCAGCCAGATTATTTTTTGAATCAACCTTTACTGTTTTAATTAATCTAGATGAAACCTTTTCTCTTACCAGATGTACATCAATATCAAAATGCTTAGATTTTTCATGCATAACTAGATTAGCTACAATTTGTATTGCAGACTTATTGTCACAATACAAATTTACAGGTAACAAGTTATGAAGTCCAAAATCTTGCATAATCTCTACAATCCACATAACCTAACATGTAGTAGAAGCCATACATTTGTATTCTAGATGACTTAGAAAGAGTAGCTTGTCTTTTACTCTTCCAAGACACTAGATTATCATTAATAAGCACACAATATCCAGACACAGACTTCCTTGTTACAGGACATTTAGCCCAATCAGAATCAGAAAAAGCGACAATCATCTTTTCTCTTAGAAAAGTTCACACCAAGACTAGGAGCTAACTTTAAGTATTTAAGAACTCTTAAAGCTATATCAAAATGAGACCTTAAAGGAGCATGCATATGCTCACTTAAGCAATGAACAGAATAAGATATATAAGGCCAAGTATGAGTAAGGTAAATCAATTTACCCACAAGTTTTTGATAACTTGTTATATTAGTAAGAAACTTATGAGAATCAAACTCCTTTTGACTAAGAACAATGTTTTCAGGTAAAGGAGTCATGATAGGTCTACATGCCAACAGGCCAAAATCATAAAGCAACTGCAAACAATAATTTCTTTGACTTAAACAAAAACCAGTTTCAGTTTTCAAAACTTCGATTCCAAAAAAATACTTCAACTCTCCCAAATCTTTAATTTTGAACTTAATCTTTAAAAAACTCTTAAAACTTTCAATCTCCTTAATATCATTTCTTGTTATAACCAAATCATCCACATACACTAAAAGATATAAAGAAACTTTTCCCTTATTTTTTATAAAGAGAGAATGATCATTTTAAAACTGAACAAATTCACCTTCAAACAGTGCTTCAGTCAATTTATTGTCTGGGAGCTTGTTTTAAACCATACAAAGATTTTTTAAGTTTACAGAATTTAGTTTCATTTGAATTAAAAAACCCTGGTGGAGGAACCATATACACTTCCTCATTTAAATCCCCATATAAAAAAGCATTATTCCCATCCACTTGATAAATCTTCCAGTCTTTTTGGACTGCAAGATTAATCAAACATCTAACAGTGGTCATTTTTACAACAAGACTAAATGTTTTCTCATAATCAATCCCTTTTTTCTGACAAACCCCTTAGCACTAAGTCTAACCTTATATCTTTCCACTTCACCATTAGATTTATACTTAATTCTATAAACCCACTTGCAACCAATAGGTTTTCTATTAAGAGGAAGATCAGTAATATCCCAAGTTTTGTTTTCATATAAAGCATTCATCTCCTCATTCATAGCATTAACCCAATTAATATCATTCATAGCTTATTCA
>BQNB010010734.1:4144-78238 GCA_026074375.1 Tanacetum coccineum | reverse complement strand
ATTTAATGCACTAAATGTGCCCATGTAGATGTTCAACCCGCAACATCCAAATTGTTTCGACATGTATACGTTCGTTGTTTCGGTACTGTCGAAACCGATGAGCGCTACTCACCCGAACGGGGATGTCAATCCCAAATAGATAACTAGCAATTGACAGTTCACGATAGTGGGCAATAGTGGGTTTAGCTACTTAGGCCAACTCGTAATATGTTTAAAAGAGTACTTGCGTCCAAATGTAAAACAATGCATGTTTCTCACCCCAAAGTTGTAAAACAATATAATTATGTAAAAGCGGGGCTATGAACTCACCGTAAGTGAATGATTGATTATCTAAATCAAGTAAGTGAATTGTCTCGGCAATTCGAATGCAACCTAATTAATTATAGGTCGTATGAGTATAAAGTATTTCATATAATTAAAACATCACATGTCGTATAGTTACACCACCACCTAATAGTTTTTATTAATTCTTTAAAAGTTAAAACAATAATTAACTCGTACTTTATTAAATTAAAGCATATATACTTGTACTTGTAAAGAAAATATTATATTTATTTACTAACGCATCATTTGTAAAAATGTATGATTTAATAATGATATGTCATTATTTATTTAATTGTTTTTATAAAAGGTGGTAAAAAAATAAAAGTAATGCGCGCGAGTTTTAAAACTCCATATCTTTATCGTTTCGACTCCGTTTTATACGTTTCTTATGTCCACGTCTCCGTATTAAAATAATTTATTAAAACATATCATATTTATAAGATTTAACAGTTTATACCTCTGATGAACAGTAACTATTACTCAGTTTATATAAATTATTTTTATAGAATTAATTATACGTAACTTGTTTAAAATCATAAAACCGTTCGCTATAACACCGTATCATCGAGAACCTATGTCCTTGGAAATAGTATAAATAAAATATTAAATCACTTTATTTAATTTAAAAATTTTAAACCACAGATGAACATTATTATATTAACTATTCATAATCAGTTTTATAAAAAGGTTTTTATAGAATTAATTATATATAACTATGTAAAACTACGTAACATGTTCGTTTATAAGTCCGTATTTTCGAGTTCATTATGTCCGTGTCAGGGATTCGTATAAGGAAATTTATCAAAATATAATATTTATAACAATTTATACCCCTGATGAACATAACTTTAACTATGTCAGACATAAAGCTATAAAAACATTTTAAAAAAGTTAATAAAATATAGACTTGGTAAATGTCGTAACTTGTTCGTTATAATTCCGTTTTTCGAGTTCCTTACATGCTCACGATCCTTATAAGGAGCACTATTTTTATAAAATATAAAACATAGGGTTTATAATTCGAATTCCAACAGTAGCTATTTAATAAAATTAGGGTTTTCAATTTACAAGTTAGTTTACATATCCACTTCCTGCACAATACAAATGCAAAACAAACATATATTTGGCAGTTTTTGTCTGTTTTTGGTCATTTAAGCTCGTTTTTAGAGGTAAAAGATATGTGTAATTAAGCACTTATCAGTTTTCCTGAAAACCCAGGAAGTACGCCGTACTTTACCCAAGTACGCCACTCTTTCTACAATTTTCACAAACAAAATCTTATTTCAAAAACCAAAACCAAAACCACCAATCTGCTAGTCTTAGGTTCTATAATCGTTTGAAATTGTATTTTATCTGATTATATGCCTTGTGTATTTGTAATTATTTAGTTTATCATAATATTAAAAAAAAACATAAAATTTCCAGAAAAGCCGACGCACTTTTCCTAATGTACGCCGTACATATCCAAAAAAAATCTTTTATTTATTTATCCTTATTTGCTATATATAATAAAAAACTAAAATATATCTAATATATATAAATCTATATAAAAATAAAAAATATATATGAAAATAATTTATTTTATTTTGAATATTATCCTATGAGCCTTAACTATATACATAAAAATGTCTTTTTGCAAATTGCTTAACGTATGTATAAATCCTATATCTTTCGGAAAACAACTAGTAAGTTTAATATATAAATTAAATAAAAATTTAATAAAAGGTCTTGTAAATTTAAAATTATCAAAAAAGAATCCATTCATATCGAATCACACAAATCTTCCACCAAACATCTTATCGTTAATGAATTTATCATCATAAATATACCTGAAGAAGATGTTGAACCAGAATCAAATTTTCCGCTCCAAGAAATAATAATCCTTGATCCCGATGATCAGCCTATGTGGGAAAGTGCTAAGACTATAGCACCGACTCCTAATTATGCCATTATTCAACTCGATATTGATGACAACTTTGTTATCAATAGTACTCACTTAAATATGATTCGGGAAAATAAATTCGATGGTTATCTGCGGGCCGATCCGCATGACCACATCCGTGAATTTCTCGCAATCTGCAACATGTTCAAATACGGTGAAACGCAGAGTGAAGTTGTTAAGCTTTTAATATTTCCTTTTTCCTTGTGCGATAAAGCTAAAACCTGGTTTAACGAACTTAATGAAGAGTCTATAACATCGTGGAAACAAATGAGAAAAACTTTTATAAACAAATTATTTCCACCTTCGTTGTTTAACCGTCTTTTACTGGAATCAGAAATTTCTCTCAACTCGTATGTGAAAATCTAACCGACGCTTGGTTACGACTGAAGAACATGCTTCGAAAATGCCATGGGCACGGTCTGACCAAAGGAGCTATTATTCAAATATTCTATCACGGTCTAGACGAACCCACTCAAGGAATCCTAGACGTAACAGCTGGAGGAATCTTCCTCTACAAAAGTCCAAATCAAGCTTTTCAACTTCTTGAGGACAAAGTCCTTTTCAACCATGATTGGCCCATTAAATCTAAAACCGAACATCATCAAAAATATATTGCTTTCGCCGATGGAAGTAATAGCAATAATGATAAATTTCGATTAATGGAAAATTTGGCATCTCTAACTATAAAAATGGATTCTCAAATTATAAGCTTAAATGAAGAATTGCAAGATATGCGTGAGAAATATAATGAGCTTAGAAATGGAAACGCTTCTAAAAACCACCTGAACGATGACACGCCGATGTGTGAACGTCATGAAGCAAATTACATCCAATCTGAAAGAAATAAAGACTGGAATTCTCATGATTCGTTTTCTCACCAATCCCTTCATGATCCTAATGATTTTGAGAAATCGCTTACAGAATTAAACAATGATGTGAGAAATGATCTCGGAGATTTCAAAAGACGTATCCGTAGCATAAGAACTGTTCATTGAAAACTTTATGACAGTGACAATCGTAAAACTATCGGTGTTTTACCCAACAAAAAGTCTAAACCTATCAACCAAGAACCTCAATCTAAAACTGATTTCGAAAAATTAATGACTAAATTCTTGGATGGTCAAAGAGTTACAAATATGTTTTTCAAGAACAATGTTAATGATATGATTTTAAAGATGAAGCAAAATGAAAAGAATTTCCAAACTAAAATTAAAAATATGGAAAGAAAAATAGATGAGTGGTCGAAGTCTCAAAACGTATCTTCAAAACAAACCGATAGGACTGACCCACCTCCTCCTCAAGCTCACACCGAGCATGTGAATGTCGTATTCACCGGGAGTGGAAAGTCCGATGATCCTTCGAAGACTCAAAAAGATTCACCACCTCCTATCATCATTGACAATAAAACTAAAAAAGATAAACCTATTAAGACATCAAAAAGGGCTATCACGTGGTAAAAACAAAAGAATATCCATACCGTGGATACATTCCAAAATTATCATACCCCCAAGCTTTTAGAGTGGATAATTCCCACTTAAACTGTATTGTTAAGGTATCTTAAATCAAAATAATAATACTAATAACAATAATAGTAGCAGTAATATAAATAATAATTAAAATATATATATATATAACAAAAACTTTGCAGTCTTTAAGTATGTCACGCATTCTGCCGGTGTGTCGCGTATCTCGATTTCTGCATCCAAAAAGAAATTTACCGAACTTTGTGATGTGTTCACTGTAAACCCTCACGAGACTATAACTCGTCCACTCGGGCCACCGAGGGGTTTAAAGGCTTGTTGCATACGCTAAATGTAACCGTGGTGCCTACGAAAGTGCGCTTTAGTATTTAATGTTTTCTCGTAGTTGTGTTTATTTTGCAGATTAAATCAAACAGATGGAGCTTGGATTGGTGGTTGGCAATTTTACAATTGGAGACTTATATAATTGGAGTATTATATTACATGTGGTAGAATACACATGCTTGGTGCCTTCGTTTCGCGCCATTATCTTCATAATTTCAGCCAAGCACTTATGAGCCCCAGGAAGTTTCAATTTTACGCATAATGCTCCACTTAAGTGTGGAGGAGCTTTCGCTCCTCGCAAAACTAAAAAAGAAGAACGGTATAAGGAATCACTCAGGATAGTTCCAACGTATGCTTATCTCTCAATGCCCGGGGAAGTAACGTTTTCCTTAAATTTTCCCTATTTCTATATTTATCAGTTCTCACATTGAGGGCAATGTTCAACTTAAGTGTGGAGGGGTAGCAAATAGGGAAATTTAATCATGTCCCTCCATGTTTGCCCTGCAGAAATTTTCAAACTTTCTACTAATATTTTCTAGAAAATTAAAAAATTAATATATACATTCCTTTCAAAATTAAAAATGCATACGCTTAGTAAGAAAAATCCAATCGGATTGACATTCTAACTAGCACAAAATCAACCCATTAAATTGTGAGAATTATAAGCCTTTGAATATATTCGGGTATCCATCTTTGATACCCAAAATAATTTTTGCCTTTAGCTTGTTCGAGTTAGGGTTGAATGCAGTCATATGTGTCTATTCCGTCGTTACGAATGTGTACGTATGGTCTTTGTCGCCTTTTCTGGAGCATTGGTATTGGTATAAAGTTATATGAGTGGGCCGGTAATTTAGTAGCTCTAGAACTTGTGTTTGATCATCATTTACTAGACCGCAGTGAGGTTAATTTATAGACAAAAGTCGTATGATAAGAGGTGAAATAAATCCCTATGCAATCATGTATCTGCATCACTCGCTTTTAGTGTTGAGATCCCCAATGTATCCCAAGAGCAAGAAAAATGTGCTCGAGGAAGAAGTTTTGTGCCAGCCTTAGTTATCGCAGTCTTGAAAAAAAAAGAGAAAAAAAAGAGAAGAAAATTGAAAAAATAAAAGTTCGAAGTATAAGGCAAAGTTTTGGCACATGGAATCAAGTATCCGCTATTAACCCTCATCATTATCACATTTTTCCTCTTTGAGATTTCTGTCTAGGTGCTCATGCCGCAACGGGCATGTTTATGTGTCTAGTACAAGCATACGGTAGCGACCTAGATTATGTCTATTGTAACACCCCCATTTTTACAATATAGCAGCGGAAGCTAATCTGGGGTATTACTTCATGGATACAACAATCATAATCATAGAAAACAACTTTAAAAGAGACGTTGTTGGAAAAATTTAGTTATCATTCATTATAATCAGAGTTTTTACAAAATGCAGGTCCCAAAATCTAAAACATTATGTTTGAATGATAACAGTTCAGCCATCTTCGAGTCCATGCCACTCCGTACCGCAACTTGCTCAATTACCTGAGATAAACATGCTAAAAAGGGCCAACACAAAGGTTGAGTGAAATTCATAGGTTTGAAATGTAATAATTGAATACAGGTTATTATATGGAAATATTGGCATTACTGGGATAATTATCATGGAGAACATTTAATATCATGGAGAACAGTATTATCATGGGAAAACAGTTGAATATTATCATATGGTTGAATGCAAGTCACTATAATGGTAATAATTGCAACGAATACAATTATCATGGAAAATCAGGGTAACATTATTATTGCACCTAGAGCTCATTGAATCATACATTAACAGGGAAATCACCTTTTAGTGTATTGGTTTAGGGCAGAAAGTTACCGTTGAAAAGGTAACTTGCAAGGTTACTATTAGGGACTTCCAACTAAATATAGTACGTTTGGGATTACCCCCAAGCATGGGTATACAAACGGGAGCCGTCACCCCCAATAGATCTATTCACAATATTCGCGTTCACTCGCAATGCAAGTAATTAATGATTCATGATATGTAAATAATGGCACTGGAAGCTACTTAGGCAATAATATATCTGGGTAGCATACATTTAGAAAACACTTGCATTCATGGTTTATATCAGGTATCACAGGTTTATAAAGTATTCAAAAGATGGAGTTATGAATTCATTAAGTCTTTGAAAAGTAATCACATTGTTATAAGATAAACGAGTATGTAAAAGAGTTTGTAACAAGCATGTATCCCCCTCGCGGGTTTATAAAACATGTAAATAAGTAAAGGCGAGGTTATGAACTTCACCTGGTAGGTAGATGTAATAAATATTCTGAAATGAAAGCTGACGACCTTATCACAATCTTAACCAGGGAAGGTTGATATAGTAAAATGATAGTAAATAGCCACGTCACACAACCTGAGTAGAATATGTCAAGTCTTAGGAAGATTGTACTTTAGAACTTTGGTTTAAGAGTTATGAGTTTGATTGAAGAGTTTGGAATTATTGTATCACTGTTCAGGCCATCATAATTCAGAAGTCATTCAGTAAACGTTTGAGGAGCTAGGGCACTTTAAATAAATCGTTAACCAACACTCAGTTCAGAACGTAGTAATACCAAGATGCAAACCTCTATAATATTTTTATTTTTTTTTGAAAGCATACCCTATTATTGTGGTACACTTATAGCTTCCGGATGATCGGTTTTAAGCGTTTTATTCAATATCTGGAAATGTTAAGCACGTCAAGCGTTAATTAAAGTTATGTCTGGTAATGTTTTGAATGTGTTTTTATACTTTTTCAAAATGTTACATTTTAGACCCTGGGGTTTGGAAAATTGCAAGTAGACCCCTGGGGTTTGCATTTTTACGACTTTGGTCCTTCAACTTTGAAAGATATACCAAGTAAACCTTGGACTTTGAAAAGTGACATAATAGACCCCTATAGTTATAACTTGATAATAAACATGACATATTCAAGCCATTTAGTTATAAGTTTCAGAAAGTTACGATATATACCCCTTGCATGGGATTATAATTACAAAACATGTCAAATTGACATGCCAAGCTTATTTTAACATTTCATTAGACATTTATAAGTTATAATAAACTAAAATATGAAGTTTTAACATAACACAAGTTTAATTTAACGATTCGTTAAGCTAGGAAGTAAAACGGGTCAAATTAGGGTTTCAAAACGTAAACGCGTGGGTTTTAAGTTCAAATTCCTTCATTAATCAATAAAGTGGTTATTTTAACATTTAGTTAGAATGTAGGAATAGATTATAAACAATATTTAATCATTATTACATTTAGTTTTAGAAAAACAGCGGAAATAGGGTTTCGGACGGTTACGGTTTTGGATCAAATGCGAAAATGAGCATGATTGAGTTATGAACCTTTAACAAGAGTATATTTAGGATCATATGAACATTATAAGGGTGTAGTAGCAGAAGTAGAACATTCAAAACCTGGGTTTGAGCTTCATGGAACCTCTCGTTTGTAAAAACTCTGAAGAAATAATGAATGATAACTTATTTTCATAAACGACTCTTTTTGATTCGTTTTCTATGATTATGACTATTGTACCTTGAAGTAATACCCCAGATTAGCTTCTGCTGCTATATGTAAAAATGGGGGTGTTACACAAATCTTCAAAGCTTTGCTTTAATGATCTTCTTAGATGATCCTAGGATCATATGGAGCAGAGAATGTTTGCTCAATTGGGTTATAGAAAGAAGAATTGGGGGATGAAGATGAATGAAGGGTTTTGCTTCCTATTTATAGGTGAATGGAGGTAAGGAGGTTAAGCAAGCTTCAAGGTCTGATCTTAGACCTGTGTATATGCTAGTAGATGATGTGTGAAGTCTAGATTATAAGTGTGGAGGTCTAGAAACTAGAGTGGAGGTTTTGGAGGCCTTAGATGATGTCGCGGGTGAAATGAGTCATCAAGGGGGTCATGTGGCTTCAATTTAGACCAAAGGAAAGCTAACGCAGGTGGGTAAGCTACTTAGGAGGGTCAAGTAGCTAGTCATGGAGGTGCTTGCACATGGTTTGACTTTTCAATGGGTTAAAATGAGCTAGAAATGGGTCGCGGGTCATTATGAGTTCGATTAGGGTTTCCTTGAGTTTTCAAGCTTGTATTTCATGTAAACTTGATTAGGAATGTTTGTTTACTGATTCTAGGACATATGTTAAGGATTATAATCAAGAGTTGGTAAGTGGTTTGAGTTAAAATGGGTCGAAAATGAGTAAGAGTCAAAATTAGGGCACATATAGGTTCATTAGGGTTTTCTAGCTTATAAGTCTTGTACGTTGCTAGGAAAATGATATATTATGGATTGTAAACTCATATCATGAGTTTACAATGGCACTTGATTAATTGTTGGTGGTTTAAATGGTTAAAAACGAGTAAACGAGTCGAATGATCCATTTAGGTATGTTTAGGGTTTCTCGGATTCAATTTTTGTATAAAGGATATGAGATGATGAAATAATGATGAAATAGGATTGACATAGTTGTAAAATAAGTTATTACAACTTATTTGAGTGTTGGTTGAGGTTTAAAATGGATAAAAACGAAGAAACGGGTCATAGTGTAGTATTTAGCTCGGGTTAGGGTTTCTGACTTTTGAATTAGGGTTTTGAGTGTAAAAATGTGTATGAAAGTTTATGAATAGAATAATTAGGGTTTACACATTGTATATTGAGTGTAGTAGCTTGTACACAAGTGATGGTGAAGAAATTAGAATGAAAACGGAGGTAAAACGGCTATTTTAGATGTCATGCTTAATGACTTGTACATTGTGCTTTGAAAACTTGTACTTGACTTGGAGGGAGTTTATATTTCAAATGAAATGTTATATTACTTGTATATATGCTTTAGTAGCTTGTACATTCACTTTAGATATTAACCCTTCATGGAATTTAGGGTTTAGAGGTATACGATAACTGTTTAAAGCCCGTTTTGATATAACGTTGCGAATGGTACATTATAGGAATAATGTACTTTGTAATAAGGATATTAAGATATTGACTTAACATTTTATGATATTTGCTTGACATATATGAAGACAGGATTGCCATAGATAGGTTGCGTGAGCTCGTCTACTTTAGTTATGCAAGTTA
The DNA here is from genome assembly GCA_026074375.1 of Tanacetum coccineum. NCBI lineage: Eukaryota > Viridiplantae > Streptophyta > Magnoliopsida > Asterales > Asteraceae > Tanacetum > Tanacetum coccineum. The sequence continues at coordinate 69,054 of BQNB010010734.1, read as the reverse complement.
CTTTGTATACTGAGATATTGACAATGCAAGTAATGTAATAAAGCGAAAAATTTCCCCGTATAATTGTGATCATAGTAAAATAGGTTTTGCATTTGATGAAAATTCTTGGGTTGTTATAGTCTCCACCCCTTACGGAAATCTCGTCCCGAGATTTAATTGAAAGTTATAGTGGTATTGTTTGGGAATAGGCATGAATTTGATTTTTATGTTAGGCTAATCAAGGTCACAAGTCCACGTGTGTGATGCATTTATAATTATGTTGCGCACCATAATTATAATTACCTCCTTTCACACGTCTACTTACCTCCAAGACCACACCTCTTGATGACAGCCAATAGAATTTCTTCAGATCCTGATAGAACTTGGGTGGATGGGATACTTTGATTTGTGGAACCTGTGGGTTATGGGCCTACCATGCTTCTGCTGCGCTACTCTGATCGTAAAGAATCGTTATTCATTAACCTTTAAAAGTTAACATCGAATAAGAATGCTATCACAAGTCTTTGTCAAAATTTTCATACCTAGTGGTATTGAAATCATTTGACATTGTATAGATTCTTGTGTGTTTCCTTGTTATTACGTTGCAGAATATAACAGAGAATTTTTAGAATACGGAGATCATGGAATGAGTGATGTCAAGGAATGATTATGAATTATACAGATGAACAAATAACAATGATAACGATTAAGGAATTGTTTGTACAAACAGATTGAAAGGAACTTGTTTGTACGTATGTTATATACTTAAGCCTACTTATTTATAATTTCATGATACCTATCAAATTCAGCTTGGAATTTTTTAAGGTCTTTGAACATCAATTCATTATTCTTTACTAGTTCAGTGTTTGCTTCTTTGAAATGGTTGTTTGATGATTCTAAATTTTTTTTTTTGAATCACTTAATTTTACTTTTCAATTTATCAACTAAAGTCTAGTTTGATGATTCCAAAAATTTATTACGGTTTTTGTTGTCTTCAGTTTCACATTTTAGTTTCTCAATTAAAGAAGCAAGCAAATTACGTTCTCTAGCAAGATGATCATCATCATGATCAGCCTGATCTCCATTAGTACTCATCTAATAAATCAATAATGATATTATTATCACCTTGTTCATCTGGATATGTGTCATTAACAGATTCAGGTTGCTCAAGATGTTGTCTGTCATTGGCAAACACATTATAGTTATCATCATCTTGTACCTTTTGCAATGGCTCAGCATCAAATATGGGTCCAGAATTATTAGCAGCATTTGGAGTGACCTCTTGAATCTGTGCCATGGACAGATAATGTGCTTCCAATTCCTGATCTTCAGGTTCATCATTAGTGTCATCCCTCCAATCAACTTGTTCAGTAGTCAACTGGATTTTAGCTTCCTCTTACTTACGCAAAAGCATCTTCTCCTTATGATAAGTTGCATCCTTTGCCCGTTTTAGTTTTTGACATTTCCTTGATACATGCCCAAATTCCTTGCAGTTATAACATTGAATCCCAAATTGCTGCACCACCTATGTACCTACATTCTCCCTAGACTGATCAACATTGATTATCCTCTGTATATCATACCTAGTTCCTCTATTGATTCTTAGAGTATTGTCTTGATTTGCTCTAGTGGTGTTTGATGAAGTTGAGGTTGTTGTTGGTAGGTTTGTAGATTTTCTTGAATGATAGAGAGATTAAAGCCATTAGTTTATTGATGTGTTGTCGTGTAGGGTCAATTTCTTAATTATAGAAGTCCCTTACGACAACCACATCACTTATCCTAAAATAACACTTTAACGGGCAGTGTACCCGATCGGGTGGAGTTTCGTGGTAAGTAAGGTGTCGAACACTAAGAGCGAGGTCGTTAACCTTATATTCTATCAGTATTTTAATTAATCTAATTAAGTTAATTCTAATTACTTGTTAAACATATGCTATACCTAGTTCTAATGATAATGGAGGGTTTTCAGCCTTAGAGACTGGCACATGTTTTATGGTGACAATAATCAATTCAAAACACAATAAACATGCAAGAAAACAATTAGAAGATAAAAGAGCGGTACAAGCCAAATGATAAAAACTGTATTAGCCAAATTAAATCCGATCAAATGCTGGTTTGTTTGTTTAGTGCAATGATTTCTTATCTCCAAGCGGCATATCATTCTTAAGACTTAGGCGGGACATCATCCTAAGACCTAGACACATTGAATCCTGTCACAATTAACGTATCCGCATAAAGCATCCTTTTAGTTTAATTATAATATATCTAGGGATTAAATCAATGGTGATCTTGTTAAACCTTAGCCCATCGGGACTTTACCTACTTACAGTTTGACGGTATTTTATATACTGGTAGTTCACTGTTCAAGTCTTTATCAATTAATTAAGAACATACTTGTTGAAGCATTACGGGTCACCTCTGGTCCAACTAAGCTCATAATGAACATTATTTGTGATCCTATTGGTCCAGTAATATAAAACACGATATGAAGAGCTATCCCAGTATCTAGTTCACTTGTTAGGCATAACTAGACCAGCTGAATGATAGGTCGCATATTTAAACACGTAGACAAGTATCATGTGATAAACATAATTAAATTTCAACGATAAATTAAGAAATTGGATTAAAACAAACCAAACATTAGATCTTCATTAAGATGGCTAATACCCAAGGGTATTAGCCCATAACCATTGTAATTATACAAGAGTGATCAAATAACCAAGGTAAACTAAACGTTTTACCGAACGATACCAAAAATTAAATGATTACAAGAGTATATGAATTACACGGTGTCTTCTATAAAATTGTGATCGATGCTTGACCTTTGGCTACTCTTCTTCTCTTTAGAAAATCGTCTTTTATGTGTGTGGTATAATGAATATGATTTTGCACACTGAAAACTCGTTTTTAAGTCTTCTATTTATAATGTCTGAAAAAGACTGGACACGCTGTATTGAATGAGGTCAATACGGCGTATAGGGGTGTTTTCCTTGGAGTGCGCGCTAAGTTTATAATCAATAAGATATATCTTCCCAAATTATATTTATTCACCAAATCTCTGAATGTCTATCCAGCTGGATACGGCGTATGAAGGAAATTGGATACGCCGTATTGGGAAGTAAGAATGCGTGTTTTCTTGTGAAGTTCAGGCGCTGATACGCTGTATCTTCTTTTGTAGATACGGCGTATTGAGTAAAAATAAGCAATCTTTAAATATCATCGTTTAAGCTCTAAAAAGTGCGCCTTTTAGCATGTCTTCCCAAATCACTCTGTAATTACTGCAATTTACAACTTTAAGCAATTAAGTAACGATTCTAGAAGAAATTATATAGAAGTGGATAATTTATTCAGGATAAATGATGGTATAAATGTAACGTTATTTGATGCCATCACTACTTATAACCCCAAGACCATCTTTTAGCTGCACGCAAGTATTTTCTTGAGGGATCCGCTTCCCATTCCTTTCACTTGTAATTTATTCTTGAATTTCCTCAACTGTCCAACTACCACAATCATTGTCATGACCAACAACCTGAAAAGCAATTATCTCCACTTTTGCATCTGATGTTATTCCAGTATTCACCATCTTCTCAGTAAGATAATCTACTAAGGCTATTTCAATGGGTGTTTGGTTCTCGGATAAGAGAGGTTTTCCACTAAATACTGGAATACCAATTTTTTTGGAATTGTAGTTATAGTTTTTTTAACTAAAGAACTTGTGTAGTTTGTATGGTTCCTGGTATAAAAGAAATGATGTGTGAGAGAGATGTAATAGTTGAACTATGCTAATATATTTAGATATAGGTTTATATAAACTCTTAAGACACTAAAACACACGCAAGAAAATTAACAGATATAAAAGAGCTGTCTAGCCAAATATAAGAAAACTATATTAATAATTATTAATCTAATTAGAAACGTTTGGTTGTTATTAGTTGCAATGAATTACATTATCTCTAGGAAGGCACTTCATTCTAAAGACTAGGCATTACTTCATACCTAAAACCTACACACGAGAATTCGTTACAATAAAAACCACGCCCCCAAATTTCCACCGCATAAAGCATCCTTATTTGCTGATTATAATCTATCTTAAGGATTAAGGCAATGGTGATCTTGTTAAACCTTAGCTCATAGAGACTTTACCCACTTACTGCTTAACGACTCTTTATATACTAGTAGTCCATTGTCCGAGTCTTTACCAATTGATTAGAACGTACTCGTTGATACCAAGGTCACCTTATGGCTCAACTAAGCTTACAATCAAAGGGCAAAGATAGGTCAATATTTGTGATACTATGATTCTAGATATATAAATTACAATATGGAGAGCTATCTCGGACTCTTAGCCTATGGCCAAACAACACCAAAGTTACAGCGCATTAAATATATAGGACTAGACCCAGTTGAATGATAGGTCGCATACTTAAGCACGTAAACAAGTATAAATTGATAAACATAAACAAGCAATTCAATGATAAATTATGAAATCAAGATAAACAAACCATACATTAAGATCTTTATAGCAATGGCTAATACCCGAAGATATTAGCCTTCAAACGTCATAATTAATACAAAAGTAATGATTTAGCCATGGTAAACTAACCAAGTTAACGGATGATACCAAAAACTAAACGATTACAAGAGTATAAGAAATTACACACTGTCTCCTATGGAATGATTCACGCTGCTCGACCTCTTCTGCTTTTTTTCTCCTCTAAAAATTGACTTTTATGGTTTAGGTATCGAGAATATGATTTAGCACACACTTAAAACTCATTTTTGAGTTTTCTATTTATATGATCTGAAGTCGGTTTTGATACGGCGTATCTAATGTGTTGGATACGGCGTATTGGGGGTTTCTTGGAGTAGGGACCACGTTTAATATCTTACAGAATATTTTTTTCCCATATAACTTGAATATGGTGTATTACCTTTCCTGGATACGGCGTATTGATCTTGTTTCCTTCGTGGTCTTTGTTGAGTGCAAGCACAAATATGACGTATCTTCTTTGATGGATTCGGCGTATTGGTTTTCAGAACAGTAATCTTCAAATATCTTCGTTTAAGCTCCAGAATGTGTGCCTTTTAGTCAATCTTCACCAAGTAATCCATAATTACTGCAATTCTCAAATATGAACAATTAAGTAACAAATCTTTGCAATAATTATACAAAATGGGTTAATTACATGGGATAAATAATGCTATAAAATAGATGTTATTTGATGTTATCAAATATCCCCCACTTGAATGCTACTTGTCCTCAAGTAGCTTTTAGAAGTTTATAAAAATGTATCCCTAAGGATTTTTCCGTTTAAACATTTATTTGATCTATTACAAGTACACAACCAAACACCTCATAAAATAAAAAGATAAAAACACTCAAATCACTCAACTAATCTATGTGGTAACAAGTAACTCATTCGCTTAATTACTCGATCGTGATGAGTATTCTATCATAGGCTTGGCAAGGATACCATCTCCACCACTAGAGCTAAGGAGTAACACGTTTATAAAGGTAAAATGGGTTTTTGTTATAACTATTGAATATTAAGATCTTGATTGATGACTAGTGTGTGAAGATTAAGGTGTAATTAGTGTGTGTGTTTAGAGAGAGAAATACCAAACTTTCTTTTTGATTAAATGAAATTGTTACACTTAACCTTGGCATAAATACTATTTATACCCCTTGGTTAACTATCCTTATTGAACTTTCCTAACTTAACACTTCTAGTCCTCAACTTCTAAAATATCTCCCCTAAATGATCACTTGGGAACATCATTATTAACTTTTTGATGACGACTTCCTTCTTTAAGCTGAATCACTTTAATCCTGAGTATCAGACATAGTATCTTTTCTTTGAAACTCGAAAACACTGAGAATTTTTTATGAAAGTTGAGGACGACCTTGTAGCAAATCTCTCTCGATATAATTTTCTTCCCTTATATAATAGGATAGATCTCTTTATCCTTGAAGGTAGCAACTTCACTCACGAACTCAAATCAGCATTCTCAAAAGCTAACTTGATCTTCTTTTAAGAAACTTGAATCTTTTTAAAAAATCTTGTACGAAATCTTTATCTTCAAACTTGATCTTGAATGTAGATTTCACTCACATAACGTTGTTGATGAAAGATCTTGAAAAATGATGATATTGATTGAGCATTTCTTTGTAAAAAAACATGAAGATTGACTTTTCACATGAATCTTCATACTCTTTAAGCTCCCCCTCAATCACATATCCATCTCTTGAATATTAAAGTAGTAACTTTGATTGTCTGAAGATAATGTCGATATTCTTGAGAAGTAATTCCATGCAAATGACGAACCGGCTATCTCGATCGATCTTTGAAGTTAATGAAACACTACAGCTTATTCAAAACACTTGATGAAGTAACCTCAATCTTGAATACGAATCTTATCTTCTTAATCAAACTACTTTTACCATAACGATTTCTTTGATTCAATTTCTTTGCTAGTATCTTGATTTGTCCCATATATTCTTGCTTATATCTTCTCCCCTTTCATATACTTGAATTGACCTTACGTTTCAAGCTTATATCTTCTCCCCCTCATGATGATTATGATCCATCATGAACATCATGATCATATAAGCTTCCAAAATAAGCTCCGGGTGAAGAATATCCTTTGAAGTCCATGAAATTGAAATCAAAATCTTTTCTTTTCTCAAACATTCTCCCCTTTATAAACAAACATACTCCCCCAAAATAACCCATAAGCTCCCTCAAACCAACAAATATGATTGCTATCATTCTCGTGAAGGTTGAAAGAAACTTTTGTCATTATAAGATTCGTTGAAGTAGTCATGCTTGTGAAAGGTAGAAATGTTGTTGTTGTATGTTGTAGAAGATGAAATGAAGAATTATCAGAGTAAGAACCATCTTCCACATTAACCATGAAGTTCATACATCACAAGATCATGCTTTTTAAAATTTCCGATGAAACATTTGAAAAATATGATCAAATCAATATCTCGATGATAAGGATGCGGAAATATGATCATAAAAATCCAAATAAGCAATGATCTCGTGAACTTAGTGTTGTGTTACCCTGGGAAACACATAACCACTAGATCACTTAGATTACTAGTTAACACTTATTTGAATCATTAAACAATCATTTTCAAATAGTGACCTACGTTCAGCGTTGGCATGATGTTAGCACTGGTAGGATTTCCATTCAATCATTGTGAATACTAATTTATAGTATCACTCGTATCTCTCCAGAAAGTTCTGGCAAGTCACGAGACATGCCATGTCACAAAGACATATATCAGACAGTACCTTTTGTATCATGATGTTTTAATACAAACACCCAAAAAATACCACAAACCAACAAAACAAACAAACAACCTACAAAACGTACTTTTGTGAGTCATAAAGATATTTCATTGAATATCAAATTGCTCTAGACTCTTTGCACTTTAGTAAGCCAAAGACTGAAGCAGTAATGTCCTTTATTCAATACCCAACATTCTCTTGAATGAGAAGTCGTAGATTATGCCTTTACTCTCCGTGAGAATGAAACAAATACTTTTTTAAGTATTTGATGGTCAGGAGGGTTGTGTATTTGCATCACTGGTTTCATGATGCAACTTCAATACCAAAAATCAACGAATGAAAATTCCGATAGATTATGGGTAGTTGACCCAGTTTTCTATCTAGTGTAGGAAAAAACACCTTCTCTTTCTTATAACCTCTCACTTTTCAACTCCAACCTTTTCATTTTGGCTTATCAATTTGATTCTTCTTCATCATATTCAAGTCACTTTTGACAACTTTATCATCTCTTTCATTTGTTTTCACTAAAAGTTATTCACTTAAGTCCTTTTGGCATTCGACAACATGATTTGATTTACCACCTCACAAACTCCATACCTAGAACCTAACATTCCTAAATTGGAAGGAAGACTCCGAGGTAGATACAATTCCGTTCCCTGACAGAACATAGAGTATTTTCGGAGGAGAACTAAATCACACCATACAACTCAATCAACTACACCAAGATAATTCCTTTAAGAAAGAATGTCTCTGAAAACCAAGATGAAACTCGAAATCAATCATGCAGATTTTGATGATAACAAGAAAAAATACAACAATCACTCTGTCTGTTTTCTTGTATCGCGGTGGCATTTCTTTTCTTGCATACTTTTTCCTCTTTTTCTTTTCATCGCTGCTGTTCTTGCTTTTTCGACACATGACAGAACTTTCATTTTCTTTCACGTATACGATTTCTCATTTCTCTCTTTCCTATTTTCCCTCTCACAATCTCCTCTTTCTGTTTTCTTCATCATTCTCCACAAACATCTTATGGATGAAGAAAATTTTGATCTTTAAAAAGTTTTCAATCATTATAAAGACACTCCCCTAACATCATGCCGAGAACCATTTTTAACATGAAAGCTTACAAACGCGAAAAATACGGATATGTGAAGGTAAATTAAAACAACTTTTTTCATTTATGTTTTTTCTGTAAACCTTTTCAAACAACATATACGGACACTCCCCTCGCAAAAAATACCATATCTTCGTTAAAACCCTTTTATAAGGTATTTTCCTCTTTGCACTTGTTGAGTCCTTATTCTATTAGACACTTTTCACAAAAATACCATCGAATTTGAAGACCTTGTAAAATGATTTTATCTTGAACGCTCCACATCTAAAAATTCGAAATCCGACTGTAACTCAACAACTAGATCATTGACTTTTAAAACAAATTGATATCCATTTTAAGTACCACATAAAGATTTTTGAAAAATATTTGTCAATCGACTCCAAGGTTCAAAGAAGACTTCTCTTCCTTTGTGGCGGAGAGAGAGGTAGCTTAGCACTGTAGCTACACCTTTCTTTTTCTTTAAGCAACGGTTGAGGTTGTACTGAACATGGGTAGACCGAAAGCGCATCAGAGTGAGAGTAGGGGGGCGTACTGAATTATACGAAAGCCATTATATTAAGCACGAGTTTCATACTGACATTGCATGAAAGCCATTATATAAAAAAAAATTAATAATTTTTTTTTAAATTTTATATAAAAGAAAATCTTTTTGTATTTTTGTAAAAATTTTATATAAAAGAAAAATCTTTTGTCTTTTCCTAAATTTATATAAGAAGAAAATCTTTTGTCTATTCTAAAAGTTTATAACAAAAAACATTTCGTGGTAAAGAATTTATGTTCAGTCTCATCATACCTAACTTCTCACTAAAAACTCTTAAATCGAGCATTCATGGCAGTAGATTTCGTGAAAAAATATCCGCAATAGTAGAAAATTCAAACACGACGAATATATTAACTCTATGGATTCCTTTTTCAACAGATACTTATAAAAGGATACCTCAACATCAATGAGTTTTGTTCGAGTGTGTTGTACACGATTCACGAGACATTGCCAGCACTCTTTGAATCACAGTATATCGGTACACTTTGTCATAGAAAGAATGCAAGTTAGTTCAACTGAGTACGCATCCACAAAACTTGAGCACAAACACCCGAAACACAACATATATCAATCAGCTGTAGAATAGACACGCAGTTCTGCTTTCTTGACGACCAACACACCAACTTATCACCTAAAAATTGAACACAGCCAGATGTACTTTTTCGATCTAAGTGACTACATCCGCATGCTGCGTCTGAATAACCAGTTCAGATCAAACCATAATCTTTCGATACCAAAGACCTAATTAATAGATCCCTTTGAGATATCGAAAATCCTTTTGAGCGGCTGTCACATGAAGTTCATTTGGGGTTGCCATGATATCTACGCACAACATACATGTATGCAAACATCTAAACTTCAGGCCGACTTGAAGTAAGGCACATCCAACCGATCCAATCCATACTACGATAAACCGTATGATCTACTGGTCTTTATCCAGACTAAATCAAGTTTAGTTGATTAGCTTGTTCAACGAGGAGTCAATGGCGAAAAGTACGGGAACCATAATCAACAATTTTCCATTCTCAAATCGCTTTCAAAAAATATCAAGAAAGACTTTGGATTGATTTATGAAATCCCGTTTTGAAAAAATTTATTGGATTTGACTTGGAGCCCGAGAAAGAATTTCATTTCTCCCATACGACACTTCAATTTAAAACGTTACATTAATTCTGAAAATTTTCGCGTGCAATATTTTTGGATTCCGTTGAGCCAATATATTATGTCATCAACGTATCTTTAGAATTAACATTATATGTTTACCCCTTCTTTTTTATGAAAAGTAGTCTCAGTGGAACCTTTTTGGAAACCGCTATCAACCAAGAATTTGAAAGACGACTATCATAACCATGCCCCGCATGGATGCTTGCTTTCAAACCATACAGACTTTGTCGAGAGCAACACAATGTGTGCTGGAGTATTGTCTTTGCTGACAAAACCTGAGTTTACCAATATACACTTCCTCTTTAAGAATTCTCTTTGCCGAAACGCTGTCTTTACAACCATGTTATAAAGACCGTGAAATCCTTATGAGGTTCAGCATATGCAAGAAATAAGACGTAGTAGCCCTAATTCGAGCAACTGAGCAAACGGCTCATCAAAATCATGCCTTCTTGTTTGACAGTTATCCACAGCACAAGCCTTGCTTTGTTTGCGAATAACACAAACAGCTTTCATCTTTCTTATTCTTGAAGATCCATTTTGGTTTTCATGATAGTCTTAGGCCTTCGAGTCAATGGAACTAATCTCTACCTTTCAATCTTGGCAAATTGATCAAGCTCTCTTTGTCAGATGCACTTACCCAATCCAAACATCTTTTTAAAGCTCACCACGGCTATCAGGCTCAATACTACTTAGCAAACATGCAAAAACAAACGATGAATTTGCCTAACTTGTCCTCTTAGTACGAACACTCCACTTTGACCACCATTATTTTATAATGGATGAGCTCTTAGTCCACCTTTTTCTCATGTGGGAGTAAGGTTATATAATGTATGAACATTGGAAGATCATGGAATCTGACGTACTTGCATCAAATAGAGCATCTTCCAATCGTCCTCTCAAACACATTATGTGACAACTTCGCTTCATTCAACACCTAGGAACCATGTTATTTTAAATCGATTGACAGTATTTGTTGAGAAACCATTACATTCTTCTGAACTTTGATGAACACATCATCTTCAATAAAGATGAAGAAGCACCATCCTCTTAGAAATGAAAGAAACCTCATGAGAAAACATCTGTCTTCTTCGTGCGAAGAAATTTCATGTTGGACAGTTTCAACATTCGTTGTCGAAGATATCGTCATCTTTGAAGAATCAAAATACTCATCGTAAAAGATTGTAAAAATAATCTGTCAAAATCTTTCATTTGAAATTTTAAATTGTGAAACTGTTGGATTTGAAGATTTTCCCGTTTCGTTTTAAATTAGAATGCAACCAGGTTCTAAATTGAATTGTATAGAGCCATGTCTGAAATCTCATCAAATTCCAACATTCACAGCTCTCGGAATCTTTCGAGAGTTCGTTATTGTAAATCTGAATGCAGCAGAGTACTTTGGGGGGAATATCCAACAAACACTCCAATTGTCCCCTTTTGCTTGACTTTCCAACATCAATCATAATCATTGAGTAGATAACATCAGCAACAAACACATGAAAAGAACTTGATGTATTGCGGGTTTTCTTTTGTTAACAAGCTCATAAGGATTTTATCGAAACATTTTGTGAATAAACGAACGATTCTGTTCAAAGCAAGCTGTTGCCAAGGCTTAGAGCCCAAATAAACAATGCGTAAATTTTGGCACATGTAAGCAAGTTCTTGCAGCTTACGACTAAAGGTTCGATTCCTCCTTTCCACGACAACTATTTTGCCTGTGGCGTCACTTAGCAGACATTTAAAAATAACAACAAAAAAAAAAAAAAAGAAAATTGTTGAGAAATGTCTGACCACACAAATGCAACTTAGCAAGAGTTCTGTTTTTAAACTCAGTACCAGTTACATCAGTTCGAACACTCTGAACTTAGTTGAAGATTCACTTGGGTTTTCTAATGAATGAAATCGATGACCTTCAGAAGCTTCTCATCTTTCTCGAATGACAGAAAGAAACCCATGTGTACCGTGAATTCAATCATCGATCAACAACTAACACATACTGCGCGTTCCGTAATACTTTCTCACCCCATCGACCATACAAATCCAATACAGTGAAGAAGAAAAACGTAGGGCTTATCAAAGCAAGAGCCGTTTCTGGACTTGTGATGGTTATTCGTATGATCTTCCTTGTTCACAAGCGGGAACACAAATGAATCTTCTTTACGAATTTCATCTTAGGGAAGACCTCGAACAAGATATGTTTTTCTACTCCAAGGTAATTGATTGTGAGCGAAAATTCAAATGCGAAAGACGTTGATGCCACAACCAAGATTGCGAAAAGCCTTCTTGCTAGAGACAAGCCGAAGAATTCGATACGATTTCGTTTAAGAGCAATAGTATACAAATCGACGAAACGATCGACCGGTAAGCAAATCCGACACCATCTTCCGTTTCGAACATAACATGCGAGCTTTCGAAAGGCAACTTCAAGGCCCTTGTCCACAACAAACTGTCCAAACGCTAAATAATTCGTCTCCTAGACCTTCGACATAGTAAACTTCTTTGATCGCATTGAGCCAATATACAACATCTCACCATAGCCAGCAATCACCGCAAATCATTTTTGCCAAAAGAGCGAACCGTTTCAAGAAACTTTTCACAAAGTTCGTCAAAAAGAGCACAATTACCACTTCAATGCTTTGAAACATCTCCGAATCGATGATCCAAAGACACATCGGGAAAACAATCTCCAATAAATTAAAACACAAGACATTCAACAAACTTTGGGTACCCATTGAAAATGTTCCCGATGGGTTATGAGTGTCATAGAAACTTTTTATCTATTTGACTCGTGACTTGGAATCCATTTAGCTACGGAGTTCAGCCTGAACGTTGCGATTTAGGAAGCCACCAAAACACTGTTCTATAAAGATTTCATTCGAATTACTCTAAATCACATATCAAATAATCACGAGGCGTTTTCCTAAAAGGCATCTTGCTAACTTGAGAATTTTCTAATACTTACACTTCATCAAAAACAAAAAATCATTCACATCACAATAAGCATACGAATGCTCTAAGAAATTACCAAGAAGCACTCCATAGCATCCATTACATAACATGACACCTCTAGTGTCTTCCATGACGAGAATTATTACATAAAACAAGTCTTTGCGAGAAATATCGCTTAACATCTTTGTCAATTTTGAAAAACTAATCAAACAGACAAATCAACATTAGAAGTACTAGAACGACCCTTTCTTCTTCCAAACTACTTACCGTACTGTCTTAGGTCTTCACCCTACTTACATGTCTAAATCTAAAAAATGAACAAAATCTTTATTAGCAAGCAATACATCATTATTTACTTGTTTGTCATTTTGTTTTGATGATGTTCTCTTTACTCTTTTTATTTTTTGTTTTATTTTCAACATTATGTCAAGCACAATACGGTTTATACGCTGACAAATAGGGATTTGTTGGGTGGGAAGACCCTTTGAGAGCGACACATTATTTTAAACATTCCCTGGAGCAATCACATTTGAAGTTCTCCAACATTGTCACAACTTTCCACTTCATGACAATGCATTTTCACTTAATTTTCCCGAATCAAAATTTAAATTTTCACTCGACTCAGAATCCTTTAATTCAAATACTCATTATTTTCCAATATTTTCTTTTTCTTTTTCCAAAAGACTCAGTACTTCTTCCTCTAACTCAATAAAGGATACTTTTCTACAAATCACTGTTGGAACAAATGTTTTGAGTGAACCTTGTTTGCTGAAAACTAGGAGAATCAATCTTTTTACAAAATCTGGATTATTTACTCTTAAAACAATCATCCAGAAAATTGTATCCTTTCATACACATAACCTCCATCCAGATTCCATAACATATGCAAACTCAATTTATTCTCTCTTGCTCTTCTTAAATTTCTCTCAATATTCCAAAGGCTTCAATTGAATGAGTGAGAAACATCGGAGATTACCCTAGACACCAATAACTCCTCTCATCGTAAAGACTAGGTCTCAAATCTTTTAGTCTTTACAAAAAAATTAACCTTGTGATTTTCAAAACCATTCCTTTTCGAACCATCATACCATTTTATCCTTAGAAGCATGATCATATGTATTATGACTGACTCGTTTGAGTCCCGATTTTATGTACGCTTTGTTTTTCACAATCATTCAATCTTTCAAACCCTTTCAAATTCTAAATCCGTGTTACGCACACACTCTTCCAATTCTAAAATTTCGTTCTTATCTAAAATATTCTCCTTTGAAGCCTTAAGTACATTATTATTCACTCAACTAACTGACGACTCAACTATCATACAAAATCCTCTTTTCGATCAAGTCGTTTTCCATTTTGTTTATCATTATCATAAGAGCAAATAACTAATCAGAATATGCGATTTCTTCTCCTCAAGTTAGCACTCATTATGCTGAACATTCCAGTGTGAGTATCAATCACCATACATGTATTTCGACCTTTGAGTTGTTCTTGCAAAAACTTCCGATTTGATGCAAGCGAATCAACAACACTCATTTGTTTCGTTCACACTTTTTATTTGTTCATAAATTCGACACTGTATTTTTTCTCTCAAGAATGTTTCACTTAGATTCTGTCAAACAGACATAGCATATTATCTTGTACATCCTTGATTGATTTTCGAAATCTTCGCTTTGTGAGGATATTGCAGTGCTCATACGTTTCTCTGACCTAGCCAATTCTTGTGGTTAAAATTCTTAATCAATTATCCAACACTAAATGATCTATTGTCATTCAGAATACATTTATGATCAACTTCTGACTGAACATGATCTTTTGAGATACAAATGAATTTTCATAAAATTCTCACTAGCAAATCAATTGCATCATAAAAATTTCTTGATCCATCACATTGTTCACAAATAAACATAATTAGTAGAGTTATCATGAATAGATTCTAAAGTTTCATTATTCAGATTCCTTTCAAAATCAATGGTAATAAGATACCTCAGCAATGGATTTCTTCTGCAGATGATGAGCACTTTCCTCTGAATCTGAAAGAACATCTATCCATCTTAGACATGAAGACATATTTGCATTGATTCTCTTGATCTGAATCAACTACTACCTCCATCCAAGCTGTCCCTCAGCATGGAGCACTCTGTTTATCACTACTCTTTCTTAGCAATAACACTTTGTCTTGTCAGTAGATGTATCCTTGAGACCTGTGCTTTCTTGCGGTTCCTTGGCAAAATGTCCTCCTTGCTGTGCAATTAGTAGCACTGTTAACTTTGCTCATATCCCGTTTCTTCTCATTGGCTTTCTTATCCTCTTTCTTTTCCTCTGACTTCACTACTCGGGTTTCTTTTTCTAATAAAAGCCTGAAGAAGTTACTCATAAATTGTTAGTTTGTTCGGCTTCACCATAACATACTTCTCTTCGACATAAAAGCTTTGCTAACAACGCGGTAATATTTTTCAAATCACTGATATCTTCATCATCACTCCTTCAAACTCTATTGAACGTGCAACTTTCTCGTATTGCGATCGTGTTCACTATATTTATTACTCAGCAACTAATTCTAATGGGATCTGAAGTAACCAAACTGCTTTCTTTTATGGACCATTACGTATAATTTCTACATCACCTTTGGTTTGCGCGCTTCAGAACGTTGTAAAATCATCAATAATGATACTCCATTAAGTTCCTTAGGTTTCTGCCTCATTAGAGTACCATACTATCTTTCCATTCTTGTTGCAGATTGCTCTTAGAAACTTGTCTAATTCAACTCAGCATTACTCTTTCTTATAACCACAACATCTCAAATCATTAATAACTTGCTAAGTAACAAAGATACGTATAAAGCAATAGTGTCTCCTTCAGTACTTTGAAAGTCCTACATACTCAGTTTCTAAAATTGCAGCTATTCCTTCTGTTCACCATACTTCAGAACCACGCATATGCCTTTCAAGAGCGACCCATAATTCTTTAGCAGTATCGTTGCTAGCATTAACGAGAATAAATGAGTCATTTGGAAGGCCCTTGAATCAAAGAGATCTCAAAGACTATCATCTCTCGATGTCTTTTCTCTTCACATCCAAAATTGGGGATCCTAGAGTAGGAGTGACAAATTTGGTGCGGTCCAGCAAGTGACACTTGAGCAACAACAGACAATGGGTGATCACGCATTTCTGAAAAAATTAATCATTGCTACACCATCCTTGTTGCTCTCAAGATAATTCATAACCGATTCAGCCACTGAGAGTATTCACCCCGATATAACAACGAAATCCGCATTGTCGAACCAACCGTAATCACGTCTCTACTCATCTTGTCTTGAATAAAAATCCCTATAGTCAACGAATAATCCCGACAAGCTCTCAATAATCATCACACGTAACTTAACTAACTTGCGCAAACAAAAAATTATTTAATTCGCAAGAAAAAAAATCCGTAGACTAAAAAAATTATCACTAAAAAAATATTTAACACAAAATGTTAACAAATTTTTTTATTTATTTATTTATTTATTATTATTCAACATATTATTAATTATTATTATTTATTTTCTCTATTATTATTTTCTCGGCCACATTACTCATCATTCGTGTCAAAACATCAACTTAGAGATGATAATGGTTGATAATAAAACACACAAGTACAGAGACAAACGTGTCACAAACGTTTCACTTTATAGCACTAACGGTTGAAATTAGAGAGCACTAAGACTAACGTGAAACTACCTTTCAACAAAGATATTAAATTATCATGCCTCCCTAAAACATCATCTATGAACAATTTTAAAGTGCTTGAAGCGACAATTACATAATGAGGCCTGCATAAGAAAACGTTAATATACTAAAGATATACTTACGCGTTTCTTAAAATAGATGCATAAACATATCGTAACGGCGTATAATTTAGTGCCCTAAAAATTTATTTGGGCCCCTGTTCGAGTCGCCCACCTTGCAACACCCTCAAGGCCGGCTCCTGTTATATTATGCAACAAGGACTTGTGTTTAGTAACTGTAGTAACACAGCATGTAGACGGTTGCAATGTGACAACTTTCAATCTCTGGGTAATTAATAAAAATTTCCCACATTTATTCCATCATTGTTTGTTTGCGAAATTTTATAAAAAGATATGCAACATAATGAACTTTTGATCTTTTTAAATCGATCGGATTTATCGTCGTTGAAATCGGATTATACCACGGATGATCGAAACACGACACACAAACACGATGATATATGTCTTAAGTCCCCGACGTTTAAATCAGTATCTCGAAAACTGTAAAACCGAAAAAAGGTAAAATCGGTAAGTTTAGTGTTATGTCACTCGTTCGGTTTTAAAGAGTCCAACTCATTCGACTCTTGACGAATGTTGTTCGTTCGGTGCCTACTAGTTCTCACTCGTTCGGTCTTTAAAAATTTTGCTCGTTCGGTTGTCTAAGTGTTGAAGGTCGTTCGGCCCAAAGGAGAAACACTCTTCGTCCTAGTCGTGTTGCCGTTCGGCTGCTTTGGATTGTTTACTGTTCGTGCTTTAAAAATTGTAACTCGATTAGCGAGCTCTTTTTAAAAAGTTACTCGTTCTCTCGGATGTGTTCCTTGCTAGAAAACGATGATACGTGTTTTGGGTCTTCAAGAGTGTGCTTGCTAGTTACTGACTCGGTCCACAAAACAAATCAAAATTGACGTGACTTCCCCCACATTTCTATGATTAGGTTGTCCTATTGAACCTAGATCTTGGGATCTCCAGTCAACTAGGTTAGGTTTTCCTTCATAGAAACTCATTCCTTCAAGGGCTTTAGTCCCATTCCTTTAGACGACTTACTAACTAACTCTCTGCTTAAGCCTTTTGTAAACGGATCCGCGATGTTATCCTTTGACGCCACATAGTCAATTGAGATAACTCCAGTTGAGAGTAGTTGTCGTATCGAGTTATGTCGACGACGGATATGTCTGGACTTTCCATTATACATTGTACTTTTAGCTCTTCCCATGGCCGATTTACTGTCACAATGTATACTAATGGCCGTTACCGGTTTAGGCCACCTTGGTATGTCCTCTACGAATTGACGTAGCCATTCCGCCTCTTCTCCGCATTTATCTAGCGCGATAAATTCTGATTCCATCGTGGACTTAGCTATAACAGTTTGCTTGGAAGACTTCCAAGATATAGCGGCCCCTCCTAGTGTAAACACATATCCACTAGTCGATCTAGAATCCTTTATGTCAGATATCCAATTTGCATCACTGTATCCCTCGATAACAGCAGGATGTCTGTCATAATGCAGTCCATAATCACGACTGTATCTCAAATAATGAAGTACCCTCGTTATAGCTTTCCAATGTGCATAACTTGGATTACTCGTATACCTACTTAGCCTACTAACTGCATATGCTAAGTCAGGTCGGGTACCTGTCATCAAGTACATTAACATGCCAATAATCCTTGAATACTCTAATTGGGCAACACCTAAGCCTCTATTTTTAGATAGATGCATACTGGTGTCAATTGGAGTTCTAGCTTGGCCGGAATCCCCCGCATTATGAGTATTAAGAATTTTGTCCACGTAATGTGCTTGACTTAACACAAGTCCATTCTGAGTTCGTATGATCTTTATTCCAAGGATCACATCAGCCAAACCCATATCCTTCATGTCAAACTTTGATTTCAACATGTCTTTAGTGGATCTAATTATCTTGTCGTTACTGCCAACGATAAGCATATCATCGACATACAAACACAAAATTACATATCCACTACTTGTGTCCTTCACATACACACACTTGTCGCATTCATTAATTTTGAATCCATTTTCTAACATGGTGTGATCAAACTTTTGATGCCACTGTTTGGGAGCTTGCTTTAAGCCATACAACGACTTAACAAGTCTACAAACCTTGCCCTCTTGTCCAGGAGCTATGAAACCCTCAGGTTGGTTCATATATATTTCTTCTTCTAAATCTCCGTTTAGAAAAGCCGTTTTCACATCCATTTGGTGAATTTCCAAATTTCTTAATGCGGCAATAGCAATTATCATTCTAATCGAGGTTATTCGCGTAACCGGCGAATAAGTATCAAAGTAGTCTAGACCTTCACGTTGTCTAAACCCTTGGATTACCAATCTTGCTTTATATTTGTCAACGGTGCCATCAGCTTTCATCTTCTTCTTGAAGATCCATTTATAGCCTAGTGGTTTACAACCAGGAGGTAAATCCACGAGCTCCCACGTATGGTTTTGTAAAATAGATTCTATTTCACTTTTGATGGCTTCTCTCCATTGTTGCCCTTCCGAGGAAGTTACCGCTTCTCGGTAAGATGTGGGTTCATTTTCTACCATAAAAGAAACAAAATCGGGTCCAAACGATTTCTCGTTTCTTGCCCTTTTGCTTCTTCTTGGTTCTACTTCTTCTTCATCGGTTTGATCTTGTCTCTCATCTTGGAGATCATTATCATCTCTTTGTCTCTTATCTTGGACAACTTTGTCATCTAATCTAGATGAGCTCCCAGTTCCCTTTGATGGGGATAACAAGGAGATATATATGTTTCATAGAAAAGAACATTCCTAATTCCAGTATGTGTATTCTGTTGGATAATCCGGATTTGGCAGTCATGACAATGAAACGATAACATAATGCTTTCGTAGATAATCCATGAATATATACAATCTACAGATTTAGGTCCAAGCTTCTTTGTGCCTTGGGATTGGCACGGCTCGCACCCTGGGCTAAACAACCCCACACACTCAAGGTATTATAGAATTGGTTTTCTTCCCATCACATAATCAATAAGGAGTCTTCGTCCTTTTCTTTACGAGGTATCTATTAAAAGATAAAAATTGCCGTACAGAAATGGCGTCCCCCCACATGTCCGTTGACTCATACCAAACGTCAACTTAGCAGTAACACGGGGTGGGGGGGGGGTGGACCAGGCTTCTAGGGACGAATTCGTCCTATCCGCAATACCATTTTGCCGAGGTGTTGAGGGAGGCATACTCGGGTCTAATTCCATGTTTCACACAAAGGCACGCGAATGGACCACGTAATCACGTCCTCTATCACTTCGTACAACCTGATTTTCTTGACCAATGAGTCTCAACTGATCGTATTTGTATAGAACAAACTTGTCGTATACTTAATCGGTACTTCAACAATAAACAAATAAGCTAGTTACTTGACAATCATCAATAAACTTGATAAGTACTTATTGCCATACCCTTCGTGGTAGTGTTTCAAATCACTTATTTCTGTGTGTACATATAAAGTGGTTGCTTGTTCGCCTTAACCATTGAATAAGAAGTTCTTGTAAGTTTGCTTTCAACACAGTTTCACATTTTGATTTATAATCATAGGAAAGTTTGGATTAGCTATTAAATTTAATTAAAACTGACCATATCGAATTAAAATTTACATTCTCAAGACGACCATGCCACACATTAGAGAAACGCAATCAATAAGCAAAGAGTTCATGTAGTGGATAGCAGTCTGTGACCTACCATGAACATTGAGTTTAAACATAGCATTCACTGCATAACCCTTACCAACATACATTTGATTCTTAGACAAAACAAACTTATCAGACTCAAAAACTAAACGAAAACCAAACTTGTTTAAAACAGGCAACCCCATCCCAACCGGAACCCCAAGATTCTTGCGAATCTCCAACAACAACATTAAGTCTACTTGAGCTCATTTCGCGGATGCATCATCAAAATAACATCTCTCTCTTCACCCTTGAAATATCACAGTTGCAAGCGCTTTCACCCATATACAAAGCTTCTGTCCATGTCAATCCGCTGCTGAAAGGAGTGAAACAGACTCTATCCCAAACAACATCATGACGATTTGCCCAGTATCAACAACAAAACCAAACGTGTGAGTTACCTTAACCAGGTAACATGCAGAGATTTCATGGCACACACGTCAGACACCATCAGCAATCATGTCTACATTTTTCAGCCACTATATCGCCTGGACTTGGGACGTTCTCGGAGTCCGCTGCGAGCTGGCAGGTCGGGGGGTTGAGCCAAGATGAGGCGAGGGGTCAATTTTCATGACCTAGGTTTGGGAGGGGGCTATGGGGTGGGGGGTGTGTTTATGGTTGGTGGAGGGGTATTTAGGATTTTTGAGTGTAGCGGGAGAAGTTATATGGATGTGTGAACAGATAGTTCAGGACTAGTGCAGCGGTAATTATTAATGATTAATTATAAAAATAATGTTTTTGTGATTAAATTAGTTTATAAATATTCCCTTTTTTGATATTATATAATTATTTTTGTGTAGCGCCTTTTCTATTTTATTTTAATTTTTTTTTTTGTTAATTTTTTTATATATTTCTAGTCTACATTAGAATGTCTTATTTCTATTTTTCTCTTTAGATGTTTTTTTACCTAACTATATAAGCTTAATGTGTATGTAATTTTATATCTAAAAGTTATGTGTTTTTCAGTCTATTTGATATACATATATAGTAATACTTCGATTATATTACATAGTATTTTATTTTAAAAACTCTACTTAGTATTACATTATTATATTGATGTCTGAATAAAAAGACATAAACGATTACCAAATTTATGAATCATCTATAATTGGTAAGTTACCTACCATGATCCAAATCCTCTTTATCTTTCCTATTTCTAACTTTGCTTTTTAGATAATTTCAAGATAGTTTGGTCACAGTTGTAGCAAGTCCCCTGGAACTTCTGTTTCACAATCCCAGCTTTAGGAGCAAGGTACTCAGACTTCCCTTTGCCCTTCTTGTCATTCTTCTTTTTGTCTTTCTTATTTCCCTTGGAATTAAACCTTAGAATGAATGAACCCAGCAGTAGCTCAACCATATTACCTTGGTCAGAATCAGGTTAGAAGTGTTTTTCTGAGCCACTTGTTGTCCTCTTCAATACGAAAGACGAACAATCAAGTCTTCAACACTCATCTCCTTTCGCTTATGCTTCAAGTAGTTTTTTGATTCTACCCAGCTTGAGGTACCTTTCAATTATAGCAGCCACGTGAAATGTTCACATTAAGGTCCAGTCCCTCAGCATGAATGAGTCGTGTAGATCAACTACACTGCAGTCTTGAACCTGACTTATCACGTTCTTTGAATCAACCATCTTGTAATCCAAAAACCGAGCTACCACGAACTTCTTTGTACCAGCATCCTCTGCTCTTCTGGATGTCTGCGATTCCAATGACTCCCATATTCTTGGCACGTGTCTGCAGAACACATTATACAAAGGATCGTATCAAACCATTCAGAACATAAGTTGGTGCCTCAAAGAACTGACTGTTTCCATAGCTTCCACACATTGCACAGCCTGTGCAGTAGAGAAACTGACCGTTGGCAGGAGGATCAACCTGAGTGCAGTTTCTTTAAGAAACCGCGCAAGGCCTAAGGTGGTGAGATAAGAAGAACACTTCTGTGGCCCACCTCTTTAAAGTTCTGACCATTGAACGTTTCGGTCTTTCTCTGCAGATTAGCCACGGATTGGTAGCCGGCGCACCGGTTTGGGATCACACAGTAGTCTCAGGAGAGGAGGTTGAGGTTAGACCATCATAAAGATTACACACAAACCGTTAGACAAACAGTCTAATCACTCGTAGCCTGCTTGTACGGAGCGGTTTTGACCGAAACGCAGTCTTGTTTCAGTGAAAATAATATAAACGAAAAAAAAAACATTTAATAGAAACTCAATCCTGGTTTCTATATCGAAGAATGAAAACGGGATATCTGTAAAACGCAAAAGAAAATCTGTTTTTGTTACCGATTTCATCAATGAAACTCTATCTAGGGTGCGACAGATACCATTTATACAAACTTAGCTAACAAATTCAATCGAATAATTAAAGCGTTTTAAAATTCTGTGTAAACAGAATCTGTTTGAAGACTGGTGGAACCAGCATACTTTTGATTTATGTAAATCGAATAACATAACATGTAATTAACCAAAAAGTGAACGAACTAATTAAAGCTGTATACGAACGATGCTCGTGTTTAACACGATTCCGTAAAACAGGATTCGTACTCTTGTTTCCAGGTGTACCAAACGTCCAAAACTGGTCGTACAGCGGACTAGACAATCTACCTTGTAAAGAGTAACGAAAGTGATCTGAGGTGGTCTGATCGATGATAATCGGTGGAAAGGCTGCTTTAAAACTGCTGCACTTGTTACTTGATTCGTTTATCTTTCTTTTTTATCAAAAATGAAATGAGACGTTCAAAATATATAGGAGAAACCACTATCTTGGTCCCACAAGCCAAAGATAGTTGCTAGAATATTCAGCCGGGTCTATTCTATAACACGATTTTGAAATGTTGATATAACAACAACTTGAATCTCTCAAGAATATTCAGGAACCTACAAAAACTGGTAGCAAAAAAGATAGGCGTTAGCGAAAATATAAGATAAAGATATAAAAGAAAATTTATCTAAAAAAAAATGAACAACACAAAAAAATAAAACCTGGAATTAATTTAAAATTTTTGTGGTTTTATTGATTACTCACACGGAAAGCTGCAATCGTTACCTCAAGGCCGAGCGAGGCTCGCATGAGTGCAGGAACCCGAACCCATCTTGGCCCAGAAATCCATTTTTTGCCCCCCCCACCCCCTCCCCTCGGTCGCGTAGGCTTCTGGGACATAAACCCCACAAAGGAATTTAGAGGTCACTACAAAAGGTTCCTTATAAACCCATTCCCACTTCACACTTTGGGCGATGTGGGATAGTTCTTGTTTCCCAGATTTTGTGTTCCGCGTGTCCTACTTAGAGACACGATATGTCATTGCAGTTCTCTTACTTTCATAGTTGGACACAACTTTAGCTCATGCAACGCCTCTCCTCTTGGTCAGGAAACGCAACAGCCCCAAGTCTAATATAAATAGATCTAACATCTACATAATTTAAATAGTGCCCAAAGTTTGCAAATCCTCACTTGCTCGCATCAAACCTATCAATATTCTCTCCACCAATGCTAACAGAAGCTAAAAAATCCTTCATTTATAAAAATATTTTGGAAAACACGTTAAAATCTTTTTGGTACAAATAATAATTGTGACATAGTTTCTCAGGAATTTAATGGATGAAGAAGAATAATACTACCCTCAATCATCATAATATAGTGTCACTTTGATTTTTTTTGAGTCTTCTTATTGCAAAGTCGACCATAAGATGATGATGAAAAGTTTTCCATACTTGCAAAAAAACCATCCTATCTTCATGGCTAATTCTTTACGACGTTCTCTCTACCTAAGCTAGCATGTTTTATCGTTCACCTTAACCAAATATCGATTCTTTCTTATGACGATTATTAATACTTGTGGTTAATCATATAGTGGTCTGGTCGAATTTCGTTATAATCATACACTAGGGTTTTTTCAATTTTAGTGGTTTCTTTCAAAACCAAATCGCTTTACGTTTGCACTTGTGCTGTTAGTAATCATTACGATATCTACCTGCTTAAATTCGTCGGGGTGTGGTTTATGTAATTCTTATCCTTTAGTTTTTTTTTAATAAACCCAATTTGTTTAGGTTTTTTGCGTACTATAATTCTTGTGGGTAGTCGGGGGGCTTCTTATTTTGGACAACAGTAATGCGTTATTTACAATCTCATGCACATTTTTTTAGACTCAAGGGGGAGGGTGTAGTAAGCTTTGAAAAAAGTGGGCATGCCTAATGTAACAATATCGGAGAGTCGTAACGTGGCAACAAGTAGTCTATTCCAAACATGAGAAGTTTCTGTACCTTGTTCCAGGTTCTGGCTAACGATGTTACTAAAGGGCTTGTTTTGACAGAGAATACTAAGGGTCATGTAATCATAGCTAAGTGGGTACTGGTGAAGCCGATAGAAAAAACATCACTTTCGGACTTGTTGCCCGACGTTAGGGGCTGATGTGGCTTATTGAGTCTCTTTTAGTTGGTACGAACTCTTGCTACATTAGTCTTATGGCTTCTTTCTAGGAAAATCTTCTGTGGCTTATCCCGTGTTAAAACTATGTCAAAGACACATTCACAAGTAAATATGGACAGTGTCAAATCAGTGACAAACGCGTCTAACAAGGTGTGTGTGAGTGTGATTTTTCTTTAAGTTTAGCTCCCAAAGGATGAGATGGATGTAATTGATTGAAATGGTCCTTGGTTATTCGTAATAACACAACATATTTCTAAAAGAAGGTGACACCATATTCAAATTTACTAAAAGAGGACGTTGGTAATGTTCCAGTTTGGGTAAAGTTTCATGATGTTTCCTAATTGAAGAAATTTAGCGAGGAATGATTAGTGTTATGAGCGCAATTAAAACTTGGTACTCCTTTTGGATGAGCTTGACTCTTAGACACTGTGATGTGCACTGGAATCATGGTGTCATGTCAGAGTTATGCGAGAGCTATGTTTGAGCTTCGAGCTGATGTAGAGTTGAAAGATACTAATCGAGGGGATGTTCTAAAACTTAGTCGGTGAGGGGTTGTTCTATGTGCACGTACTATTGAGTATGAAGTAAAAACCTCCCAGGTGTTCAAGTTGCGCAAGGTTTTTGGTAACGGCCTAGATGAATGTCCTAAGAAAATATCTCGAAGGTGTAAGAATTTGTAGAATTCCTAGACAGCTGCTAGAGGGATTATATGTTGGTCGAAAGTTGGGGTTTATGCCGACTAAACAAATTTTTTAATTGTCCTTTAAAAAAAAATAGCTAGTGCAATGGTAAAAAGAAGCAAGCTAGATTGACTAAACACAGGTAATAATTCAAACACATTTGACGTGCTAAATACGTGCGGAAAACAATGATGAATCCTATGGGGTAACAACGGGAGTTCAAAGTTAGCTGAGAAAAGAGGGCCCATCTACGTGGCGTTTTCTTTAGCTCACAACTTTCATCCGGGGCAGTTATATATACAGCTACTACCCCACTAACCATAAAGGCTTAATAACCTAGAAATACAAATAGCTGGATGGGAAAACTCTGTGACTTTGGATGAGGATTGGAGAGCTGCTAAAAAAGGTTGATGATCCGGCTAATGTGAAATAAGGCTAGTCGAAGTGAGATGAGGTGCCAATGAAACTACAGTTTTCTCTCATCTGATCTATCAATAACTCTAGTTGCCAATAACTCCTAAAAGTGGTAGGTGTAGGAAGTAAGAGCTTGTTTAACCATGGAGAGTAAACTTAATTGAAGACCCTACATGGATGAATGACTTTGATGACTATGGTTTGGACCTTATGTATAACTGAAGTTTAAGACTAGTGCGTTTGAGATCAGTCTTCGTGGTCAACTTCGAGATAGCGGTTTGCAAGGTCTCATATTTTTAGCATGTCCATTCTTATGATAGTTCGTTTTACGAGCACATATGGGCTTTTGGGTCCCCGTCTATGTGACGTTGAGATGCGAGACTCACCCCACATCCTTTGTACTTCAACTGCTTTTGAAGTTAAGAAATTTACATTGGGTTAACACCCTTTACCAAAAAAAGTTTCGCGCTCTTGATACAATGTACCAAAGTGATGAGTGAATTCTCTTTTGAAGATCAATTGCCAGAAGGATGAATAATGATCTATTTAAGAGCAATATCTAACAAAAAATAAAAAAACATTATGATATATCGTAAAATTAAATGAACTTGAGATCAGACATTCTTCTTATCAGAACATCAAATTCATTACATCAACAGTTTCTCTCGTGCTTACATAGCTGTTACCATTAAACATTTCAATTCACATTATGAAAGAAAATCACATACAATATTGGTTCGAATGAAGATGTGTATAACATGTAATCCAAATTTGATTTTTTTATCACATCATGTTTTTTGTTGGTTAATTAGTGATGTTTAAGCATATAAGGTTTTAATACAAGATGTAAGACACTCGTAATAACAACACTCAAATACGGCATTTATTACTGTTACATCATTGATACATCAACTTTCTCTCTACATCCAATTTTATCATCAACTTAGTGTAATAATACAATCAAATTTACTACTAAAACATACATCGCTTAAACAAAAATAATACTTCATAGATATCAATTAAGGGCATCCACTTATGGTACGCTTTATAAATATTTAACTTCATCACATTCATTCGTTAATTCATTAAACTTTTGATTTTATAAACCTATTCCACTATGCATAAACATCTTAATGCTTCATAAAAATCCCACATATTTCAAATGCATTAAATTTTGAAGAGGTCCAATAAACCTTTTTCAGGCATGAACTAAGTTTTGCACTAGGGTTAAAAAAAGTTATGATCATTCATGACTATTATAAACCTAATCTAGAAACACACCAAGAGTGATGTTTTAAAAATAAGACACACACACAACAACGACCAATCTCCCAGGACCAGACGTATTGCACGATCGATTTGATTTCTTTCCGGCCAAGACTGTGTTGGGGGGGATGTACAAGGAGACCGTCGGAATGGGTTAAGACGAGGTGCATTTGGTGTTGGTAATGCCGGAATTCACTATGGGTATGACTTTGAAAAGTGGTGAATG
This sequence comes from Tanacetum coccineum, assembly GCA_026074375.1. Taxonomy (NCBI): domain Eukaryota; kingdom Viridiplantae; phylum Streptophyta; class Magnoliopsida; order Asterales; family Asteraceae; genus Tanacetum; species Tanacetum coccineum. The sequence continues at coordinate 41,531 of BQNB010010734.1, read as the reverse complement.
GTAATGAAGAGATTATAACTCCATTGCTTATGTTTGGTATAAAATTTAAGATATGGGTATCATATTTAACCATTACAGTGGGTCCCATATAACTACTATTTTTTATTTTAAAATATAATCTTAACTTCATTTTTATGTTTATATGAATTTGTTGCTTCTACTATAAAATGCAAATCATACTTTTGGGCAATTAATGCTTTTGTTTTCTTCTAGGTAGTTTGTAAAAAAGGGTAGTGGTGCAGAGATCAACCAGAGCTCTTTGTCCCGAAGGGAGTATGGAAACAGGTCCGTTTTGATTCAGTTGATTTTCATCATGAGTAAACCAAAAACAATAGAAATGGATATCATTAGCACATTTACGTGATTTGTGAAACCCGCATACCAAACCACCCTGAGTCTTCATTGCCTTACTAGGATGGTCTAAATCCGACCAATAAAGAATCAAAGAAGATTATGTTTGTATCAAGAAAGAAAAAAAAGGTGTACGAAGGCAAGATTGTTTAAATTAGAAGGGGAAAATAAAGGATGAAGGATAGAACACAAAAATCTAGATATTTTATTTTTACAATTTGACGGACTCAGACTTTTCAAATTGGTTAATCTTTTTATTTAATCCTTTCCGTGACCTTAAATAAAAGGTAGGGACTGATCACGGTCCAAACACTAAACCAACTGACTAAGACAGACCTGACCAAAAACTGATTTGTCCTAAACTTCGTACAAGGAATCAGCTGAAATGTTCGGTCCAATCCGGGTCGTCCAGTCAGTCCAACAAATGCATAATACCGTTTGTGCTAAGTAACCAAATACACAAAGCGAGACTGTAAACAATAGTACTCTATGGGGTGTAACCGAAGACCAACAGAAATTACGTTCGGTTCACAAGCTGGCTCGCGCGCTATCCCGCGGAGTGCCCCTACCTAATACGTACCCAATTACGGCCTATCCCCAAAGTAAACATACCATACCAATGACCATCAAGATAGCACAACCATTAATCGTCGTACCTCACAAATCCAAAATATCTTTGCATCATTCCAATCAGGAACCGTAACTAAAAACTGGTTCCATTTCACTATCATTGGGGATCACGACCGGGTGATCCTACTTACCCGGTATAATATACGAATTATATATTATATAAATATATATATTTTGAGAGGCATTTTATCAAGGAACTTGGTAATACCTTTCTTACATTACTCTTTACAGTATTATAATTTTTATAAATATCTTACTGTGTAATAAAACTACGAAACAAAGACCAAGGCTGCAGATTACAGGCAATATTAAATGGTAGTAAGACTTAGTGCCTAACTCAATGTGGAGTCAAGTGATAGTCAACTATGACAAATTCGCACTCTGGGGAATCTCACATTGGGGCAAAAAGCAAAGACAATTCTATGCATTTACGATCACAAGGGAATCAGCTCTTGATGTCTATTCAAATAGAAGAATTAATCAGCTGTCACGAAGTGAAATAGTCGAATGCATAACTAAGGGGGGGGAACATGCAATCTGACTGGATCACTGTACGTAGGGATGACGACATTCTTTACAAGTTCAAAGAAGGCGATTTTCACAGACTTCGTATCCAAGACATTGAAGACATGCTACTTCTTCTCATACAAGGAAAGTTGACAAATCTCAACGTTTGAAGAACGTATTGCATTTAATGTGTCCTTAAGAATGTTCACAAGAAGTGTTGTCATCTAAAGGCGTGTAGAAGACCTTCAATTGGGTGTTGAAAGCTATCAAAAGAAACTCAACCTCACAAAGCCAGACACGTACAGATCCAATTTGAGAAGAAAAGACGCTTACACACCATACTCCGATCCTAGAGGATTCATCTATGAGAACAAAGACAGAAGAACAGATTGATGCGCATAGTGATGAACTACAACAATTTAGCGATGGGTACTGCTCGATGATGTTCAGACTGCTCTGAATGATCGCCTCAAGGAACAAAAGAGTAACTGCCGCAGACTTTTTGGAGCCAACGGGACCAGTGAATGCAAGAGCTAAGATTCATGCAATTAACACAAGATTACAGACAAGGAGGATCTTTCGGAGTTTGAGAGAATTGTTGGTAAAGACCATACGAATGACTTACAGCAACTAAAAAAGGACCATCTGATTTATCATATGTTGTTCCATCTAAAAGGTCAATCCTCTTAAATAATGTTTATCTGTGAATATGTTAATAAACTAGTGTAATTTTAGGTAGAAAAACAAGATGTGCTCCAAGTACAAATATTTCAAGAATTTCTTAGTAAATTCAATAATCTTTCAGAATAATGACTCAGGTCACCCATCTTATATACCCTCATAATTTGAAGGGGAGCATTAAAATGTTCCTTATTGATAATATGTTAACATTTGTCCCCGACGCCGTAATTATCAATTGATATCCAAAATATCAAGGGATTAACATTTTGGATAAGGGGGAGAAAAATGATTAAACTGGATCTAACTTGTATTGAAAGACGTGATCATATAAAATGGATTCAATGCACTCCACACTTAGCATGTACTACGATTACGATGCACATGTTAAGGGGGAGCTTTTAGTGATGATTAAAAACATTCAAAGTGTAAACCTTTTGATATTTATATCAAACACTTTGAATGATTTTTTCAATGATTTTGGTTTGTGATGGTGACAAAATATCCTAAAAGACCGACCATGTACATAATTTTATGGAGTTATAAGGTGTTTAGGTATAGGTATTCAAATCCCAAAATCCAGGTCAGCCAAACTGAGGGATCTACCCAGGGATATCCACTAGTTAGTGTAGAAGTCCTTAGGTATGATTACAAAAAAAAGGAGAAAAAGTGAGAATTGGGATAATGCCGACTGAGATGGAGCTAACACTGGAACTAAACCCAACGGACCAAGGTGTTCGTTATAAAGTCTCGGTAAGCATGAAGGGTTAAGAATAAAAAGAATGTAAGGATAAATGGTGGAAAAAAAGAAGCCCTACCATACCTTAGGCATGAAACAGGGTCAATAACCCTGCTGGTCGAGGAAACACTAAGGTGTTGTCTGATATTAAAGACTGTCATGGACCCAGTGACGGTATGCACAACCCTCCCTAGCCACTCAAGGTCTCTCAAAAGACTCTTGTTTCATTTCTCACGGAGATTACACCACATTTCTATCGGACTTTCGTCACTCCAATTATTGATATTGAAAAAGGTGCATCGACTTCAAGCCTCCGATCACTAAAATCAAAAGTGCATTATTGAGTCTAGAGCCAAAAGAGATCATCCATTAATCTCATTAGGACACTTGTCATAATTTAGCTTGTTATGTCACACAATGTGAATATCAAGTAATTTCATTAGAGTCCTACGCAAGATCCTTGTGATTTTGCCAGAACATCCGAGTGATACTTAGGTATTCACAATGAATGGAAATCTGCTTGAGCCAAAACATTAAACAAGCTCAGGTAGGTAACTTGTGCGATTCTTTAGAAACAAACTGTGTGATAACTGGAAAGGAAACTGATGGTGCGATTCTATAAGAATCAAACTTGTTCCAGGTTATGGATCAAACGGTTAAAGAATTTTGAATTGCCTTAAACTCTCGATGGTCCAGAAAACCACTTTAGCAAGTGACAACGGCGCATGATTTTCAAATCGAATTTCTATATCAATTGGTGAGATAGTAACGCAAAAAACTGGTCACGATCTTATCGTGCTGTCTCTTTGAGACGTTCTGAATAAATGAGGAACATGCTGGAGTACGATGAATCCAATACGTAGGTGTGAGAAAGATTCAATACTACAGCTGAGAAACATGTCAAAGAATAATTCTTCCATAAATTTGAATCTATCTGTCACAGGTCAATCCTCACGGATTTGAAGGTTACTCTAACCAAACCTGGGCGAATGACAACGCCATATTCGCCCCCCCCGCTTTATTGCTAACTGTTTTATGCAGGCTATTTAAAGATGGTGGTGGAGGTTCCTAATTCCAGCTGGCTCTCAAGATTCATAGCCACATGCTCATACCCGACCGACAAAACATAAGGACTTCATGAAAGGCTCAAGTACATGTTTCAAGACTTCCGCTACTCTGTTACCAAAGGTCTTTCTCGAAGTAACGAAGTGTTAAAGATTAAAGAAATTCAAGAAAGTTGCAACGTTAAAGTTCTTCAAGTCAACAAATCAAGAAAGGTATGAGCATGTCGGTCCAGAAGTCACAAGTCCACAAGATGGCAAAATTTCAAGATGGCAAAGGGATTATGCTTGGTTATGATCTTCAAGTTATGCTCAAGATCACAATGTCAAATACAAGTCAGGGAACAATCTCAATCCTACAGTCAATGTGATCACTACAAACAATTCAACAAGAAAAGTCAAAGTACGAGCTAAAGACTAAAGATGAAGCATATATGCGAGTTTAAAGTTTGTAAATTTGAGACCTCACCATAGGGGAGATTGTTGGAAACACAAAAAGTATCGGTCACTTCAAGTTATATTAAGTCTTAGCTCGTAGTATGTGTAATGTTAGTTAAGTAAACTAGCCCGACCCAAGGTCCATGGGAAGCCCATTAGAACCCATGGGCCGGCCACAACATGTAGTAAAATAAGACCTCTCCTAGCTTTGGCGAGTTGTGTTGGTGTTCCATTTTTCCACACATTCCAGTCTAATACACTATCATCCATTTCCATCCAATCTCCTCTCTAACATCTCAACCCACATCTCACTCTTGTTCTTCGTTTTGATCATAAGATTACATGTTTCTACAAATTTCAAAAAGAAAATACAAAATCAAAAAAACAGAAAATGTTTCAAAAAATATTCTTCTCGACATGTCTCTTGGAAATCGATAACATTTACTACCTAGAAATGTTGAATTAATATCCCGAACAAGACGGGATTGTCAATGAAGTTCGAACAGGTGTTTCAAATGCTTTCAAAACATGTCATTTCTAGATTTTTCCTTGATGCTTATGGCAAATATAATACGTAACACCGGAACCTTTAAATAAAGGAAAGTTTATCTATAAAGATAACTTATCCTAACAACGAGAAATTCAACTTTTCTCGGTCTTGAGCTGTTCTTACAAGACATTAAGTTGAAGCTCAAGAAAAAGGAACAGTGTACGCATAAGTGCGCTTACCCTTAGATTTTGGAAGAGATCTTGCTAACATGATGTTTTTCAAATGCTGAACATAATTTTTTTCAAGATTTTCTCACTGACGATAATAATACTTTCAAATTGTATTTCAACACTCTTTAAAGGGGAGTTTTTCTTTTAAGGGGAGTTTTTCGAAAAATAACATTGAATGAGTTTTGGATACATCCTCTTACACCATTCCTTATGTATTCAAACCATTCCCAAAAAGTCTCTTAATAACAACAAGATAATAATGACAATTCAATAGAATGATAGTTATAAGATGACTAAGTGTTCAACCTCAATTTTATATTCATTTTACAACTTGGTATCATTGTTTTTGGTGTCAAACATATGTAAAATTGAGGGGGAGCAAGTTTATGTTCCATGTAATTCATGCTAAGTAAAAGTTTTCCCCATGGTATTTCAAGACAAATTTTAATCACAAAGTATTTCAAAAACTAAGTGAATTAGTATTTAAAATAAGGGGAGAAATGTATTTAAAATGTGATCTTATCGACTCAAAGTGCTTGATACTCTTCGAAAAAGGTTTTATGGTTACGATCTCATACCCTACAACATCTTATTTCATGACGATTCTGAAGTCATAAGGTGGTAAGGTTAGGTATTTGTTCTATGATCCAACCAGAACCGGAGGGATCTACCCAAGGACACTCCATAGTTAGAAATAGCAGTCCTTAGGTATGATTGGAGATGAATATGTATAAGGGAAGAATGCCGACTAAGATTGAGCTAACACTGGAACAATCACAACAAGGTGTTAGTAATGACGTCTTGGTAAGCATTGAAGGGGTTGAAGAATTAAAAAGAAATGTATGGATAAAGGGTCTAAAGAAAGTAGCCCTCCACACAACTTAAGGCAGAAACCGGGTCAATACATATGCTGTCAGAATCACAATGTTGATTGCTGACATTGAAGACGACATCATGGACCCAGTGATGCAATGCACAACCCTTCCCAGTCTCCCCATTTTGGGTGTTCTCTCAAAGAAACTGTCTCATTGTCACGGAGATACACTCACTACTATTGAGTTTCTCACTGCGGAGTTATTTTTAATATTGAAAGGTGGCAGTCTGCTCCATGCCTCGATACTAAAAACCAAAATGCACTAATCGAGTCTAGAGCCAATAGATCATCAAATAAATCTCATTAGGACACATTCCATGACAAACACTTGGAGGAACCATCTTTAAGTTCAGCAAGCTGTTGACAAGAGCCCTACTTATTATCCTTTGATACTGAACTTGCCTGAGATAACATTCAGAGTGATACTCTTTAGTATTCACAATGACGAATGGAAATCCTTCCAGTGTCATCCTTCAAACAGCACTGCAGTAGGTGCTTGAGCCAGCATCAAACAAGCTCTTGGTAGTTGACTTGCGAGATTCTATATGAATCAAACTTGTGTCAACTAGAAAGAAACGATGGTGCGATTCAATGCGAATCAAACTTGTTCCAGTAAATGAATTTATGACTTAATCAGAAAGATAGTAACTATCTGATTCACTCTTACCGTGTTGTATGCTTTGAGACGCTCTGGTAACAAGAACGGCTAGTGCAGCTGTGAAACCCTGTCAAGGAGATTCTTTGAATCTACCTGATCACATGTATAATATTTATACTGTAAAACGGTCCTACAGAACCAAAGGTTAATATAACCAAATCCGGACGAATGACAAAGCCATATTCGTCCACACGCTTTATTGCTAACTGTTTTATTTCAGGATACATAAACATGGAGATGGTGATGCCTTATTCCAGCTGAATACGGATTCATTACCACATGCTCATGCTCAAACTACAAAGACATACTATAAGCATCGAGATTCAAGAATCATGAAAGCTCAAGAATTAAAGACAAAGACTTCCGCACAAACTCTTATATACAAGATCTTCCTTCAAAGATATCAAGTCTATCAAGGGATATTGTTAGAAAGCTTTCAAGATGATGCAAAGTATGATCATGTTGGTCAAAACACAAGATCGCAAGGTAGAAAAGACGATCAAGACGGAAGGATAAAGATTTAAAGATCTCAGACAAAAAAGACGAAGTCAAAAGACAATGACAAAGGCTCAAGATCAAAGATCACAAAGCATGAAGGAAGAAACCTACAACGTAGACAGAGACAAAGATCATAAGAGCTCAACAACAAAAGCAATCTCATTGATCTTACGAAGGAGTGCCACAATGAACTCACTTCGAGGGAGATTGTTAGCCTCAAAATATTGAGTCGAACAATGGAAGTTCGTTCATTAATTATATTAGGTCTCGGTCTTTAATTAATATACGTTGTAATAGGCTAGACGGGTAAACAGGCTCTTATATGTAAGCTAACCAGTCACGTGTATCAGGCGAAAGCCCAAGTAATCCCGAGCCCAGCCCGTAGAATTACTAAAGGCATGAAAGCCTTTTAGTTTTAATACATATACACCTCACCAAGGAAGGTAAGGTGGGGGTTGGTTCATTTGTAAATATTTCATTTTGCAAGTAATCCTCCCATTATCTCTACTTTCTCTCTCTTGTTTCTCTCTCTACATTCTTCCTAGTTGCTTCCTACTTGTCTTGTTCATCATAATATGAAGTGAAGTGATTCTTGGGTTACCGACAATGTTTAACTATAAATAGGTCCCATAAAGCAACTAGTATGCACACACTTATTATTTCAAAGAAAAACAAAGTACAAAAACCCTCTCTTGAGCACTAAAGCCTACGGCTCACCCTCACTCTCACATACATTTCATAGTTTTGATTTCTAAGCTAGTACAAGTGTTCAAGGGTTGTTACCTATCATATCTAAGGTGTATCAAAGAGTTTTAGAAGCTTAGGTTGGTAATTAAAAGGGTTTTGCAAGTGAAAAGGAAATTAGGGTTTCTAGGTAAAAATTAGGGTTTTGTGGAAGTAATCGGGATATTGAAAACCGATTACCTAGTTATATCTTTTTTCCCATGATTCCACTCCTCCTAAATTCATGCTTATTTTACTTTTGCTATTAAAAGTTTTAAATTTAACAATTATATTTATTTGAAGATACATTCAAATCGATTATCCGTAATACGTTTTAACTTTTATAAAATACATAAGTTTATATTGATTTTTATATTTAACGAGGATTTAAGCCCGCGCGTTGCGCGGATGTTTGTTAGTGTAAACTTAACATACGTATAAAGGCATGTTAGAGAACTCGACGTAAGTTTGTATACCATAAATATTTTAAATGACATCAGGTCAATTATGTAATACAACTCCTTGTTTAAATGTATACTATCAACATCTCAATTTTAAAACACCAATGTAAAATCCAACAAAAAGCCCCTCTGATGCAACTATAACCTGCAAATTGAGCATCTGAGCCTTCTCTTTTTTGGGCATATTTTGGTTTGGCAGTGGCACGTACCAGGCAGCCTGTTTAGCAAGGCAACCATGCAATCACAATATTATCCCACATGTAAGAGTTCACCAAACTCGGTTTTAATCATTTATATTTACCTAATGATTATCCAGGTAGTAATTAATGCAAATTTTCATTCATTTTAACACTTGAAAATAAAAACTATAATGGAAGGTGCTGTTTGTTGAGCTGTAAAGAACTATCTATTTATTTGCATATTTTTTGCCACAATTACTGCTCTTATAATTTTCACAGATGAGCCAAAAGAAGAGCCTTATGTTCCTCACCTTTAAGGAAACAATTCCTTCAGACCTCATTATACCCTCTGTCTGCATTCTTCAAGAGTTTCATATAGATTTTCAATCTTATCATGTGCTATATACTCCGCCCTTTGACAGCCGAAATACGTTATTTTTCCTGTCAGAAGCAATTTAAACATTACATAAGTAACCAATATCCGGTGTTCAATTGGCAACAAATGAAAAAAGTTCAAACACTGAGCATTCTATCTCATTGTACGCTCGAATACACAAAGGAAAGTTAGTTTTCATAATAACTTAGTACTTGTCGAAACTATTAACTTATTTAACAACTGCTTCTTGATCTCAGGCTAACAACCACATACTTCCATGTCCTTCTATCCAGATCATTGCATGTTTCTTGTCCGAGGATTAGTTTCCTATGACGTTTTAGGAGCAAAAATTAATAAATATATCAACATTTCCCGTGACATTAGAAAGCCTGCTGATAGCGTCGTAAAGTAATTCAAAATGAACACTCTCTATCAACAAACAGTATTGTAAATTAAAAAGTTTTTTTTTCAAACTTCCTTAATAATGATGATTGATTAGAGTATTAGTCTGCATATCGTCTTTTAAATAGTCCGCCGACTGCTGTTACACTAATTCATATATAGTGTCGATAAACTTTCAAGGCTATTTTCAATATTAATCGGTTTTATAGATTAGGGACACTTTTAAATTTTGCATTTTAATCTATAAAGCACTATTAAAAGCCTTGTACAATCTTTCGCCAACATACATAAACACGAAAGAAAAAGATACTTAAAGCTCTGTTTCTCCATTTGTACTCGTGGCTTCATTAGAACCATCTCCTGACTTATTCTTCTTATATTCATTTGGTCAAAGCTCAGGACATATATCTCTCACATCGTAAAGTCTAGTTGTCATGAGCAACCTCTAATTACCTCCTGTATTCAAGATACTTAAAAACGATCGAGTAAAAATTATGAAACTGATAGCATTATACTTTTTCATAACAATTTTAAATGTGTGTGTCTGAGCTGTGCCCAATAACTATATAACATTGGGTTCGTAATCTAAAATTGTTACCTGGTATTTCAAGTGTACCTAGAAGGCAGATACTATGTCGAATGTATTGCCTTCAATAACCTTGTATGTACGGTAAATTACTTATATATGACTCAACACGAAAAAATTAAAAGAAACACAAAGAAAGGAGAATGGTTACCGAATTATAAAGTTATCACATGCTAAGAACATTAGACATGGAGCTTGTTCACCATGATCAATTTGTGACTATCACTGTATCCTTTTCCATTTTGCAACATTAGGTGATTCGATTCAGATTATGGACCAAGGGCATTACTTAAAAATATTTGGACAATTTGTTTATTCTCGCTCAAAAAAATGACATTTACCCTTCATAGATGAAACGCAAAATTAACACGAAAACAACACGATTACCTTAAAAATTTCTAGATAGTACAGAGTACACTTCTTGTTAAGTCTTATTTGTCCAATTTCCCTCCATAGTTGTGACTCTGATCATACCACATAATCTTGTTTTTATAAAAAAAAAGTTTGCATATATGCTATAATAATCTTAGCAAAATAAACCATGGGATCAAGTTTTTTGAATCATAAAGGTCACTTTATAACCAACTTCATACAATATCAAGTCATATGTGTTTTTGGCTCCAATGGTTGTTACCCATTCAGTCTAGTTCCACCCACCCGTTTCGTGAAATGACTAAACTTGGAAGTTTCAGACCAACCCGCCCATTTTGCAACCTTAAATAGGTATATGAGCATAAATTACATGTATTCTTAATTTTCTTCTTGAAAGCAAGTGTGGGCTCTAAAACGCAAGGTAGAGAGGCTTTTAAATCATCAAACTAATAACAAAAGCAAGTTAATGATTACGATTTACTAACTTAGACAGGGAAATAGGAAAAGAAACAAACTAGCGAACCGTGTTCTAGTTTATGATGTCATCATGTATTCTACGTTTATTTTTAAGCTTGATATACATACGACGTGATCATGTATTCTATTACTGACTTCTTGTCAACTGTCAAGTTTGCCTAATGCATGATACATAATATTGACCCAACTCCACGACATCTAGAAGAGTCATCAGTTTTCTCGGCCAAAGCTTTTCTCAAGCCATCTGACTTATTTCAGTGTTTTGATAAGAAAGTAACCATTTTCTTCAATCAATACTCCAATTTTAAACAACAAACACCATAATTTTTTTTGTAAAAAGAAGAGATCTAAAATCAAACAATAATTGAATAAATAACTAACCATTTTCTTTCATCCGCTTTACTCATATAGACAGCCGCCATGGCGGCGGCGACATATGAAGCACCGAAACGCCTTTCAAGGCTTGAACGTTCCCGTTTGGTAAACGGCGGGGGGGGGGGTGGGAACGGATACGCCCCCGAAACGCCCCCGAAACGTTTCCAAGCCGTTTCCCTAATGTTCGAAACGTTTCCTATGAAGTTTCCTAGCCGTTTCTGGATTTCCAAGAAGTTTCCAAGCCGTTTCTTTTGGGTTTGATGAAAAGATGTGGGATGTGGGTGGAGATGCTTTTGATTCAATGGCGTTTTTGAAACCTTGAATTGTAGTGGTAGTGAATAAGATACAGTTGGTGGTGAAGATGAACTGATGAAGATGAAAGAGAAAAGAGTTCCTGGGTTTCTACTTGAGAGTTGATTTGTAGTTGTGTCACGTGAGTTGTGTACTTTCTCTTTAAATATTGTATGTACTTATCTAACATTTAAGATTTTTGTATATTCAATCTTATCTTTTGTTTAATTTTGTATTCTCATTATACAAGCAAATTAGTATAACTTCATTAGATATTATAAAGTTTACAAATGACACATTTTTTTCCCTAGCATATTCGGTTTGTTTGCCCCCTCTCGATATTTATTCTTGCTCCGCCCCTGTTTGGAACATGTAGTATTTTTGGAGTTTACAATTTACATCAATATTATATCGATTTCGGAATTTCTCTTTTAACATATTTTAAAATATTTTTTATTATTTTTTTATTGCCGTATCTCTGCCGTTCCAGTATCTGAATTTTTTATTTTTGCCGTTTTCTCGTTCCGTATCGTCCCGTATCCTTTGCCGTTCCCGTTTCGGTGCTTACTTTGCTCAAAGCCTTTGAAGCACGAAACGCCTTCAAGGCTTTGACGTTCACGTTCTGCGAAACGGGGTGGGAACGGATACGCTCCCGAAATCGTTTCAAGCGTTTCCCTATTGTTCGAACGTTTCCTATTGAAGTTTCCTAGCCGTTTCATGCGATTTCCAAGAAGTTTCCAGCCGTTCTCCTTTGGGTTTGATGAAAAGTGTGGGAATGTAGGTGGAGATGCTCTTTTGATTTCAATGGCGTTTTTGAAACACTTGGAATTGTAGTGGTAGTGGAATAAGATTACAGTGGTGGTGAAGATGAACTGATGAGTTGAAGAGAAATGGGTTCCTGGGTTTCTTACGTGCTTTTGTAGTGAGTACGTGAGTTGTGTACTTTCTTCTTTAAAAAAAATAAAAATAATTGTTTTTATTTTGTATGTTACTTTTCTAACATTTAAGATTTTTGTATATTCAATCTTATCTTTTGTTTAATTTTGTATTCTCATTATACAAGCAAATTAGTATAACTTCATTAGATATTATTAAGTTTACAAATGACACATTTTTTTCCCTAGCATATTCGGTTTGTTTGCCCCCTCTCGATATTTATTCTCGCTCCGCCCCTGTTTGGAACATGTAGTATTTTTGGAGTTTACAATTTACATCAATATATATCTATTTTGGATTTTCTTTAACATATTTTAAATTTTTTTTATATTTTTTTATTGCCGTATCTATGCCGTTCCCGTATCTTGAATTTTTTATTTTTGCCGTTTCTCGTTCCCGTATCGTCCCCGTATCCCTTTGTCGTTCCCGTTTCGGTGCTACATAGGCGGCGACTTGCTTCTCGGTAACTTCCTGTTGTCCGACCAAGAATCGTATATAGCTAGAAACAAATATTGATGCGTGATTTCTCGAACCTATTATTAGAAAAAGAAAAACGAAAATACATGATTACAAAGATCAACGCTTTTCACAATATATAGAGAGAAAAAGATCAGTTTGCTTTTTATCTAATTTTAGTGGCCTTTTGATTTGGGCAGCGAATGCACCAAAACAACCTAATCATAATCTTTAATACTCAATCACATAAAGTCATAATAATAAAAAAAACTTCAACTAACAATATGATAAACCATAAACTCCCGAATCATCAAAACTGTAATTAAAACAATGAGAATGTGAATAATCACAGCAGTATAAATAGTCACAGTCCCTCATTGACCCAAACACCATGTCTCCTTATACTCAGAACTTGCAATAATTGTTAGCATATTCACCTTCCAACGTCTGACACGCTCAATGGCGTTTAATTCTTTAATCCAAGAATCAATACAGTACGCAATGTTTATGCTTATTATCATGCAATGCCCTCAATTTTCTATTTAGTACTTAAATACCTCACTAAAACCACAAAATAAAAATAGTTAAAGCATTCATATTGTGAAGGAATAGTAAATATTCGAGTGTAGCACCAAATCACCCTTCTTTTCTTCTTCTCTCCGATTTCCAATATTTAAAATTGTGAAAATTTTATTGTTCATCTACTAAAATTTGTAAAAGTTGTTTCTTTTTAAAAAAAGGAGGAGAAATGGATCAAATCCCGTGTTATGAAAAGGAGAGTGTGAAGAAGGGTCAGTGGACACCGGAAGGAAATCATAAGCTATCTTCGTACATTGCTCAACATGGGACCCGTAACTGGTGACTGATCCCCAAAAATGCAGGCCTCCAAAGATGTGGGGAGAGTTGTAGGATACGATGGACTAACTACCTACGTCCTAATCTAAAACATGGACAATTTTCCGATGCTAAAGAACGAATCATTGTGAGGCTACATTCAGTCTTAGGAAACAGGTACGCTTAGAAAATCTATTCATGCATATCATGGAATGTACCTACATGAAACAAACGACGTGCACGTGCATACCTTGAAAAAACTATTTTTAGTGCAACAGGTAAAAGTGTCGAGCCTTTTTAAACCACAACACATAAAATTTTGTTATAATGATCTACTATTAAAAAGTAGATCAATGTATTTTTAAACCATAACAGATAAAATAACGTTATTTCAGATAAAAGCGTCAAGCCTCCTATTTATATAGAAAGTAGACCATTATATTTTTAACAGTTCTGTAATCGTATCTAAATACGAATAATCTGAAATAACAAAATTTTACCAAAAATGTTCCAATAAACAGTGAAAGCGTACAATTTCTTTATTTATAAGGTTAAAATTTTCAATAATGATCCTATAGCATGAAGTAAAGAGGTACCTTCAATTTAAACTATCGTTCACGATCAGTCAACTTTATATTGTCAGCATCTTCACCGACTTCGAAGCAAAGTGGTATGATGTCCATTCATACTAAGTTACTACAATGGCTTCTCTCAAAACTTTTGGCAATTATCGCTTTAGTTCCCTGTGGCATAACCATATAGAAAGAAAAAAAAGGTGGAAAGCCATGCCAGAAGGCTATGATGGATAAATATCTCAGCTTACCAATGGCGTCGCATCCTTGGCAGCCCAATCTCGGGCCACTCACATTCCATTGCTCTGTTCCGTCAACACTTTGTATCAAAAACCTATGTAAGGTTCTTCTATTGGTTTGTACTGGTCCATTGTTAGAGTAATTCGATTATAATACATCTGCTAAAGAAAAAGGTAAAAAACTTTATAGTCGATTGTACAATTTATACCTTAACATAACCAATAGAAAAAATACAGTCAAAATGGGGAAAAAGAGCAAGTTGAGATTTCAAAAGAAGAGCAAGCTGGCTCCATGTGTTACTCATAGCTGCAATTTTCTTGTTGCTACCTTCGCTCAGCCACTTCCCGATACTGACCTTCTTATGCTTGCTCTTCGAAGTTATCTTTTCAGAATTGCACCTGAAATTATATGTTTAACACAATTAAAATGCAGCCAATTGACCTACTAAAAATGACAAAATATATATTGTATTACAGTTATACTGTGGAAAAACTAGAGGGGGTTGAATAGTTTACCGACTTTTTTAGTTTAAGGTTTTAAAAAGTATTTGTAAAAATTCATAGATTTCGACTTTATGTTTGAATTCAACACTTGCACAATATAAACAATATACTTATCTAAACATTAATAAGATAGTATGAGAAATAATGGTAGACAAGGAGATAAGAGTAAGAACAATCAAAACTCAACGCGAGGATTTATGTGGTTTGGTTAACGAAATGCACCTCTGCGCCTACTTCCAATCCACCCGAGCACCAAAAATCGAGAGTTTTCTTCACTATGTCAACAAACTCCCTTATGGAGGAGAAAATCATACACAACGTTGCTTACACCGATTTACGACACAAAGCTAAATGTCGAGTTCTAATCTTAGCTAGAACCAATCTATCACAACACAACTTCACGACTTCTTCACAACTTCAAGACTTCACTTCACCACACTACTTAGATCACAACTATCTAACACTACTTGGTAAGATCACCACGATCTAACTATACTTACAAAGATCGCCAAGATCTAGCTACTACACACAAATACAAGATATACAATTGATTTACAAGTTATGGTATGGATGCAATAAGATTGTAACAACACACAAAGGTGTAATACTTCTTCACTTGATGATGGAAGTATTCTTCTCTTGCACTTGAGGAATTGAGCTTGGATCACTTGGAAACAAAGCTTTATGATTAAATGATCAAAGGATTTTAGTGAGATGTGTGGGTTGTTTTAGAACAGAAAGAATGAGTGCAAAAGGTGAGAAAATAGTGGGGAATAGTCCAGTATTTATAGGACAAACTGGAGGAGCGTCAGTCTATGGGCGGTCCCCTTAAATAGGTGGGCGGTCCCCTTAAAATTAAGGGGGCCGCCCGTGTATTTAAGGGGGCCGCCCTAGACTGGGCGCTCCCCATTTTGTCCTTTTGTGTAGGGAGGGGGAAGGGGGGGGGGGGGGGGGGGGGGGGGGGGGGGGGGGGGTGAATTTTTTAGAATTTTTAGCTCTTTTTAAGGTCCGATAAATTCTTGAATTTTAAAATGTTTATTTTGAATAAAACATTTCTTTTAATTGTAGAAAATGTTTTGTAATGTTTTTAAAAATGTTTACAACATTTTATAAAAGTGTGACGTTGAATAAAAAATTTCTTTTGATCATAAAATGCATTAAGTATTTATTTATTCATACCTTGAAGTGATATAATTTTCGAAATGAAAATTTACTACTAATTACTTGTTTACGTTTAATTTTATATTGAACGTTTTTATATTTTGTGATTATAAAAACGTAAAGATGTGAAAAATATAAGTAATGTTTTTAGGCATTATATTTTATCAACAATCTCCCCCTTTTTGATGATTACAAAATTTAAACTCATTAAATGTAAAATTATTTTTAAACAAGTATTTAGTGAGTTTTATGTCATTTCTCCCCCTTTTTGTAGAATCAAAAAGGCATCGTCGAGAATTGCTAGTAAAATCAACAGAACAAATGCTCCCCCTTGATGTGTGCTCCCCCTCGTTCGAGGGCACCAAGGAATTGAGCTATGGTTTCTTGGCTACAAAAATGAGTTAGAACAATACAAATATTTCTAACATGTAGCAAGTAGAGAAAATATGGCAATTACAAGAAAACATCAAACAAGGGATTAGTCATTCATTTGAGGCAATGTGTGTAAACAACACACAAGAATACAAGGAAATAAGAAGACAAGTATGCTTTAGAATCATATTCATACATCATAAAAAAAATTCTAAATAGCCATAAAAGGATTTTTGACTTCCTTACGACACAAAAGGGTTTGACGATTATTTGTAGGCATGTTATGAGATTAGATGGTTGTTGATGGAGAGTGTGGAGCGGAGGTGGTTGTGGAAGGATAGTCTCTTTGAACTTGAGGTGGTAGATGTGGTCGTGTGAGAAGATATTCAATCCAATTGATACTCTCACTCAACGCAAGGAATTGTTTTTGGTTGTAGATGCAACATGGGCAATACCCACTATGAGTTTCAACTTGGTCAATGTTGAGGGTGTGTGGTAGGTTTGGAGAGTATGGTGATGATGGGATGTTGTTTTGTTGTTGAGAGAGATGCATTGCTAAGAGGTTTGATAGGTCTTGTAGTTGATTGATGTCATCAACTAGGCTTTCTCTACTTGGAGATAGAGATGATGTGTGTTGAGTTTGGTTGTGTTGAGTGTGATTGTCACTTTGAGGTGGAAATTGAGTATGAGTTTCATGTGGATTAATGGGTGAAATGGGAAGTAGAGAATGTGAAACATCTAGAGGTGATGTGGAAGTGTCCTTGATGTGAGGATTTGGTAATGTTTGATTGGGGTGATTGTTTTCTTGAGATGGTTCATGATGAGGAGTGAGTGGTTTTGGTATTGGTGAAGTGGAATTGAGTACATTTGATGTGTTGCAAATGTTTGTTTTCTTTCTCCAAATGGGTTTCACACTCATTTTGGCTACCCTTGATGGTTTGGATGTGTGTTTGTTAGGAGATGTCATTGGTGAGGATGATGGTGATGAAGGTGAATGAGGATGTATTTATAGTGAGGGAAAGGTTCAAATAAGGAAGTATGAGCATTCAAAGGATCAATTCCAATAAATGTTTGTGAGTTTAGGGAAACAGTGGCTAAGACTAGGGGGTGTTTGGTTAAAAAGAGAAGAAAATATACTGTTTTCCCGTGCATGCCTAGGCCGGTACTCTTAAATAGGGGTTAGTCCCCTTAAAATTAAGGGGGCCGCCCTTTATGAATTAAGGGGGCTGCCTACTGGCATTTCCCAGATAAAAAAAATTGATTTTCTCAAAAATTTTGTGAGGGTTTCAGTTTTGGTGGTTGATTTGCAGCAAATCTATCCTTTTATGGCAATTAAGATGTTTTAGCACATAACAAATAAGCATACAACAAGATATATTACAATTTTGTCATATAGGTACAGTAAGTATATGAGAAGAAGGGCTAAACAAGATAATTATGCACAAAGGAATTTACTTGCAAGAGGATTAACACCTGAATAACCAAGCTTTTGTGCAAAAATCATAATGTGTGCTAATGCAACAAATGTGGAGTTGGGATTATTTCGACACAAGACATGTATAACTTAAGGAAAATATCCAAATGCTTCATTGATTTAGTTTTGCTCAACCAAGATTGTCGAAAATATATATTAGATTATATATTTTTGACAACAATTAAGAGACCATTATGCATATGAATTTTTTTTAGCATATAGCAACAATACATGAAAATTGGTTTTCATGTGATCCTAGATGTGAGGAAGATTTTCTTTAGAAAATAATGGATTGGGACTATCGTATATATATATATATATATATATATATATATATATATAACTTGCTTATAAGTTTTTCCTAATCTTGTGTTTTTGTGCAAAACAGAAGCCTAGACACAGAGAGAAAGAAAGAAAAAAAAATTTCCAGTGGGTGGCCCCCTTAATGTCTGGCCGGACCCCTTAAAATTAAGGGGGCCGCCCTTTAAAATTTAAGGGGGCCGCCATCTGATGAGAAGTTATTTCTCAGATTTTTGACAGCTAGTTCATTTTTAATTTTTAGTGCTGAAAAGTTAGTCAATTTGTTCCATCATTACTAGACCTAAGCGTAAGTAGTTAAATGGTTCACGTTTAAGTGGCTTAGTTAGAATATTGGCTATGTTGTCTTCCGATGATGCTTGACATCGATTGAGTTATCAATCACAACATGTTTAACTTTGAGTTGTTCTTATAAAACTTCCATTTGAGCAAGCAAAACATCATTCTTTTCGTTCAACACTTTTATTTGTTCATTAAATTCAATTGATTTTTCTCCTCAAAAGTGTTTACTTTGATTTATTCAAAACAAACATATTTATCTTCCTAATCCTTGTTTGATTTTCTAAGCTCACTTGCTTTGTTGATTGCTTTCTTATACGTTACTGGCCATTTAGTAATCTTTTGGTTAAACTTCTTAATCAATTTATCAACTAAATGATCATTTTCTTCAGAATTATTATGATCAACTTCTGACTCATCATGATCTTTTTGAGATACAATATGATTTTCATTAAAATTTTCACTAGCAGATTGACTTGTAAGCAATTTATACTATATATATAATATAATATAGGTGAAAATAAACAAATCACTTTTAAAATCCAAAAAGCAATAAGTTTAAATTCACAAATAAAAATATATATATCCGGAAGTATCGGTTTCTCGCTTCGTTATCCACAAAGTTTAAAACCGGACCGGGTCGTTATGTCCCAACGAGGCCGCGAATTTGAAAATCGAGTTTTGGTTTGTGAACAATGCTTGAATAATAAAAGATTGGATTGGATTCTATTTCTATAATTAAAAATGCAAAAACAAGTAAAAGAAACCCTAAAACGAAAGCAACTTAAGTTAAAACCTAAAAACGGGAACGTAAAAACGCGACTTAAAAAAACTGAATTATCAAAATTTAAACCTAAAATGATTTTTTTACTTTTAATTAATCCTAAGTGACTAAAATGTAAGAATAAAAAAAACTAGACCAAAAACGAAAGTAATTTAAGCTTAAAAACACGAAAAACGTGAACGGGATTCAATCCCGTTCTTTAAAAAACTAAAATCTACTATTTTAACCCTACGAGAGCAAATCTAATTTTCCTAAGTCCTAAGTGATAAAAGAAAATTTTAAAAAAAAGGATTATATTTTTTTGACTTTTTTATAATTTATTTTGAATTAAAAACAGTTTTAATGAAATTAAATGATTAAAAATAGTAAACTAATTGAGAAAAATCTGAAAAAATTACAGAAAATACTTTGAGGTGAGTTGATTCTAGGAAAAATACAAAACGGTTGCCAGCTTATTTGAATAAGCTGGGAAAAAGCCCTAAAGGGCTGAAAGGTTTAATGGACTAAAAGGCTTTATAAATTAAAAGATGCAAACACTAACCAGATGGCCCTACTGGTGCCAATGGTTAGTGTATGTGTGCTTGGGACGTGTGTGTGCTAAAGGGGAGGTAATGGGTTCGAGCCTCATGCCTCTCCTTTTTTATAAAACATTTTTTTTTCAATTTTCTTTTTGCAAAAATGTAAAACAGACCAAAATAAGCAAGATTAAAAAAATGACTTTTTATAACTCTAAAAAATAAGCTGGAAAATAAGCTGAAAAAGCTGGCAGTTTTCACTTTTTACACTAAGTCTATATGTGCTAAACTGGTTGGCTTTAAAGAGCAAATAAGCAAATGAAAATGAAAGATAAGCAAACACAGATAAATGACTACACCTAATAAACAAATAAGAACAAAATTAAGCAAGAAATTTGAACAGAAAAGCACTAATAAGCTAATAAGCAGATAGGCCAAAACTAGGCCAAACAGCCTAAGGACAACTTTTTGGGCTTAATTTTAAGCACCTTAAAGGATCCTTATAGGAATGAGGCTTATATACCCTTAAAGCTTATCCAAAGAGCTATACTAAGCAATAAAGAAAAAGAAGTTTGAAAAACATTTAAGCTGTGAAAAAGGCATTTGAAAAGGCTGAGACACTAAGTACATGTTGAGTTTTGGTTCTCTTTTTGAAGAAAAATGAGCTTTTTGTAGACTGAATTTAAGCTAGGAAAATCAGTCCAAAATGCAAAGTAAGCAAAAACAGATTAAGTTAAACATCTAATGAGCTTATGCTCTTAAATTCAAGTTCTAAAAACATCTTTAACTAACTTAAAATGGAAATAAAAAAAAGACATTTTAACTTAAAAAGGTGACTTAATAACTTGACAGTTTTGACCAAAAACCACAAATGGCAATGCAAACTTAGTGCACTCCTCTCCTACTGCATTTAAATACTACAAGAAACATAATCCAAACTTTTAAAAACTACTACTTAACAATGATCAAAAGAAAACAGTTTATGCATATTTCAAACACAGAATTGGACCATTAGCTCCTAGAACCTTAAAAATGAAATTTAAATCTTGACAAACTTTTAAAACAGATTAATTTTACTTAAGGAAACTAGTTAAAGCTGGCTTAGTACCACAAACCAATAAAAACATATTTTTGACCCATTTTAGAACCTTATACCAAACACCCCTTTAAAATCTCAAATTGCATTTTTACATTATGAAAAGGTGAAATAAGCTTAGACATGTGTGGTATTAAGCAAATAAAGATTAATTAAGCAAATACTAATAGGGTTTAAGCACAAATAAGCTAAATGAAAACAACATTTAAGCTAAACAGTAACATAAGCTTTAAAACATGAAAAATGAAACTTATAATTTCCTTGCTCACAACAAGAGTAGAATGACCCTAATTAGCTCTAACCTACCCAACTTATTTGAAATAAGCAGTCTAATAACCCATAAGCTCTTCTTTTATAGCTTATCATCCATAAGCACAAATAAAAAATCCTTGATTCCAGTGACAGAAAACTCACAGATGCTATTTTATAAACTTATATTAGCAAAACAGGTTTTAAAAGCTTATGAGAGCTTAACAGAACATTTAAAAAGCATAACATTCACTTTAATACTAAAAACAGAATTTTGCATAAACTTAAATTTTCATTAATCTTAAAAACTTTTACAAGACTTAAAAAAGAAATTACAATAAGCTGAATTTAAATGATATAAAACATAAAAACATTAAAAGTTAAACTATACTACTCCTAAGTTACACTAGATAAACCCTCACTATGCGAAAATCACACAGTTATATAGTCGCATATGCCCTTTGAGGTGTGCTTGTTGTGTTTTTGTTGTGAGAGACTTCAAAATTCAATCCTAGCCCTCTAATAGTCTTGGTGCCTAAGCCCTCTTCATCCTAGCCCTCAAATTCTTGGTCAACTTTCTCAACAACGAAACAGGGATTGCCAAAGTGTTATGGGGTTTAGTGAAGTGGGGTTAAGGGTTTTTATTAATTTTTGTTGTGTTGTTGCAGGGGTGAGGTAAAAACGACAATGAATAGTGGGGTAGGGAGATTGGCAGGAAAAAGGGAAGATAAACAGTGTTTTTTTAGTTACAGGGTGCAGGGTAAGTGTTTTGAGTTATGGCAAGAATAGCCCCTTAACTCATGTATGTATATTGCATCCGTCGTCCTTTGTGGTGTAAAGTTTGGGGGAGTTGGCAAATCTAGTCCCTCAGGGTGTATTGTAGTTTTATACCCACAGTCCTTTGTGACTAACAATGTTAACTGTTAAAGGCTTGTGGGCTTAACGTTTGTTAAGTAGGGGATTGGGCTTTTATATGCATTTTTGGGCCGGTTGTGGTTATAAAAGATGGCCTTTTTCTTGATTGGTCTCATTTAAATGCTTCATGGGCTGCCTTCGGCCTAATAAGATGGGTACTGGTGGGCCCATAAAACTTTCTTATCGGTTTTGGCTTGACTTGACTGTTGAACATTTGTCAGGGTTTTACTTTCGGTTATTGTTGACCTGATTTTCCGCTCTTTTCCATTCCGTGCTCGGTTTTGTCCGTTTTGGCTTCGTTTTTGTCCTTTTCTTAGATATCCGTTACCTACACAATATAAATGCAAAACATACAAATACGATGTATTTTTGGTACGTTTTTGGTCAATTAAGTCCAGTTTTAATGGAAAATGGTATGTGTAATTAAGCACATACCAAAATCCCCCATACTAAATTATTGTCGTGTCCTCACGCAATGTCATAAGTAAACACTTAAGAAAACTAAGACCCTCAATCCCCCTCGACTAATTACCTCGAAAAGTAGCTAAGTGTTTTAAAAAAAAAACAATCAAGGGAATTAAGGACTCAAAGGTTTTGAAAAGCCCCGTCTTTACCATTTTTAAATATACATACACTTATTCCCACATATTTTTGTATTTTTTTTCCTTTTTTCTCATTTTTTGTGTACTTTTCTTTTTAAGCAACTAACTAATATATTTGACTTTCGTTATTTTATAACTTTAGGGATCATAGAACTAGACGCACTTTAATCCTAAAATGACCCAAAAGGATAAATTCATCGTTCCTGACTTTTCACTTATTCCAAACCAAGCTTTAAAACAAAATCCACGTTAAATACTAGTTAATATGCTAACACTACTCATAGTTGTAACTTTTGAACTTTTCACTAATGCTCCCTGACAATTAATTATAAATAAAAGGTAATGTGCCATTTTGAATTCAACATAGATCAAACGTTTTGCAAATACTATGCTTCACAATCCACCCGAAATAATGAGTTTGAAGCGAGATCATCCCATGTAGCGACTTTCGTCTCGACACATCCCAACCTTGCGGCTAAGTGACTAGGATTTTGACACCCCACAAAGACTAGTATCGGGACTCACAGACCTTTGGTTTTAAAAAACTCTTAGGTTTCCCGTTTATACATAGCTTATTTAGAAAAACACAACTTAAAATGAAATAATCAAAGTTCAAAAGCATATTTAAATTTAACAAAAAGAGATTTTCCTTACATTTATTAATTCACACATAATATTTAAACATAACATTGATGCAATTGTAACCCTCGACCTTTTAGAAGGCTGCAACATCGGTTGTGATGCAGCAAACTTTTATCAGTCTCGGATATTAATCTTACTATGGCTTTCTTTAGAACACGATCAGATCTGGCTGTAACATCGGTTGTGAGCCGGCAAGATGCATCAAACTTTTATCAGCCCACAGTTTATAATTATTACTCATCATTTTTTTTAATTCTCATTTCACACATTATTTCATGATATAGAGAGGACTTCTTTTTGGAAAATTTAAGTATAAATTTGAATCAAGACTAAAAATATTATTGACTACATCTCAAAAATTGTTGATTTAAGTTTAATTTCAAAAAATAGCACGTATTATTAGTCCGGTTAGGAGCTTAAGGGAGAAAAAGCCACAAATTACACACATGAGCTCTTAAGATTTCCAAATAATTCATTGTTTACACCAACTCCTACTTAACTCTATCATTTTTCGTTCTTCGCGAAGTTCCGCGAATGCTTAGTCTATAAGTTAAGGAACAAGCTAAAGCTCAACACGCTCGATCGGGTCAAAATTTATTCTTATTCTACCCAGCAGGAAATTCAAAATTGTGACAAAACACTTATTTTATTTTTGAAAAATTTTAAAAATTTTCATTTCTTTGGTATTTTGGTGGTAAAAATGAGATTACGTGAAAACAACGGCTGCATGCACAATCAAATCGATAGATCCCCCATACTAGAACTAAACATTATCCTCAATGTTTTTAGAAGGGGTTCTACGTAAATCTAAAGCTGTTTATTAATTATGCTAAAAGATAAACGTTAGTCGATAAGATTAGGATATTGGATTCCCAAAATGAAGCTGAGGATGTGAAGCTCGAGTGATCGAAGGACAAAACCGCGAGCACGAGAGGCTTTAAAAATCCAGGCAATCCTGGACAAAAAACACAAAAACACAAGACACGAGAATGAAAGAGGCGAGCCTCCTCACAACACAGAACACTTATTCATTAATACTACTACTAGGATAAGCATGGGTTGCCACCCACGAAGCGCCTTGTTTTTGTTAACCGAGTCACAAGCTCGACTCGACCCCGAATTCATTGGTCCATGGGGGAGCAAGTGGAAGATAAAATCTCCATCGGACTTTCATTCAAGTGGTTTGGATAAACATTGAATTTCATGAAAGTTCCACTCCGATGAGATACACTTGGCATAAAAGAATGATAAACGGAGATGCCGGGGTCAAAAATGGTATCTTCATTCCCGCAAGAGAGAAGATATGGTGGAGTAACGGGATACGTGAGAAAAGGAAGAAAGATCCATACAACATATGCCAAGAGAGGAGTTTGGTCATCCTCGAATGGTAAATTCACATTTGTCGTAGAAAGAACGTTCTTACAGATCTTAACGAATCCTAAGTCAACAAACTAGTCAAACTCACCCGGACGGGCTTCACCCCTTAAAATAGAAGCAAACATACTCACGTGAGTTATGATGTGATCAAGTTCAACAGGCGAACTCCTCATGATAAAAAGTCACTCCTATCGGCAGAGGAAACGACTGATCGAAAAGATCAAAGATGGAACGAATCATATTGAGAAAAATCACATGAGTAGTGGTACTACTGCCACTACTCCTTCTCTTCAATCTGATCGTCATCAAAATAGAAGCTTATAATCCGGAAGAGAATAATCCGAACGAGTATGTTACTACTGCCACTACTAATCTCTTCCAAATCAAAGCAGAAAGTCTCAGATTCGGGTATAGAATTATCAAAGGTGTTGGTCTCCTCCAAGAAAAAGTTAAGAGATGTGGAAGAAGACTTGGTCACAAAATCTAAAGATGGAGGTGGATTAGAATTAATTGCTTCGATCTTAGCAATGAGAAGATTGATTTTTGATAATTTTTCACGAAGAATATCGTCCTCAATCTCTCCATCTTCCGTGTGAAAATCCTCCACCTCCTCTAAGCTGACCAAGCTCAGAATTGGAAGGTGATGCCTCAACCAAATCGATTCGTCAAAGAGAAAGAATCGTCATCAAATCGAGAGTATAATCATCCGTTAGAATCGGAGAAACCCTCAAATTTGATCTTTGAAATGTCAAGAGGCGGAGGAATATCACGCAAAGGCACATCACACATTTTGTCTTAGAATCCCTCCGACTCACTGGTATTGGACAAGGATCTCAACACTAACCTTTATTACTTCGTCCAATTTCCGTTGCCGAATAGTGTCGAGATGCTCATCTCCATTATGATAGAGTTCCAACGGGCCTCGGTTGATAAAAAGGGTGTGATGCAAACACACGGAGGGTGGGGGGAAAAAAGGAAAAGGGGGGTGAAGTCCAGAAATAATACTCATCTTTTCCAGGGATAGAACTTTCCTCGTTCATCGTCATCATCGTAGCAAATGGGAATCTCCAATATCGATCTTTAAGCCCGCTTGAATCTTCCGTAATTCGCTTATCTCCTCTTTCTTTTGGCCATATATTGACCAACCATATCCATAGTTGATTTTATTTGCTCCATAATCTTATTTTGAGAATTGAGAAGCTCATTTTGAGCATTGAAGATTGGATGATTGACGGGGTCAAAACTGAAATAATTAGAATCATAACATGGATTAGGTTCGTAATAATTCATCGGTTGACATTGAAAAGTCTCGTGAGGACCCCCACAATCTTCACAACAAGGATATTGTTATGGAAAACTCGGTGAAGTTTGTGGAAATGTAAACAAAGTTTTGATTGAAACAACGGGCCCTGATTGTAGACAAACATACTGAGTGGACAATCATAGCCATGATGGGCATCGTTCCTACATAACTCACAAGAGTATGGCACGTATTGGGGTTGTGGAGGTGGGTTAAAAACGTTAGGAGAATCATTGACAGAATTAGAAGTGGAATCATAACTAAATGAATTTCCATCTCCAGAATAGCATGTCAGATCGAAACTTGGCAAAGTTTGTGGGAGCTCATCAATGGTTTGATTGTTGCATGGTTCCGGATTAGAAATAATCGGAACTTGCGGTTGTAACATCCGAGAATTTTCGGATTTTTAGAAGACTAGTTTATCCTTTGACTTTTCGGGTCTGGCTTGACTTACAAGAACAACCATCTAAATCACGTTTTCCCAGCTCGGACCCTAAAGCAATTCAATGTGAAACGACATTCCTGACAACTTTTCAGTTTTGCCCAAGACCTGGAAACGAGCCAAAAAAGGCTAAAACAGCACCGCAAACATTTCTTTCGAACAATATACAACGCGGACACACAAAAACAATTAAATTTGTTTTTAATTATCAGTATTTATTTAATAAAAATATTAAATAAATTAGTCATCATTTTAATTAAAAGCGTTGCGGATAACGCGAATACTCGAGTTGAAATCCAATTTTATTTCGGACAAGGTGAAACCGGTTCACAAAACGAATAACAGATATTTTATTATAAATATATAAAATATTTATGCAAACATTATCAATTAAGAGACTCATTTTTATCAGAAAAAATGATTCTGAAAACAATGGCAGCAATTTTCCAAGAGTTGAATCCATTCGTTAAGGTCGCTCAAAATTGAGTCCCCGAACCGCTTTTATCCAAAAAAGTATATTGAAAATTACATAATAAACCCTACACTATTTGAGACTTGTCACTTTTGATTTAAAGTTTTAATATAAATACATTTTTATTTCAAAATTTCATTATACATCTCATATACACACACACACTCTTTATAATTCTCTCTCTCCCTCCTCCCATGTCCGGCCACTCCACCGCCGCCGGCCACCACCGCCGCCCGCCGGAAAACTTTTCCGGGCGGGGCTTTTTTTTCTCCGCCAACACCAAAAATACTCCCCACAACCGGATCTACTCGACCCACTACCTCACTCGCCTCCACTCGCCACCACCACCACCCGCTGTCGCCGCGCCGCGCCACCTCCACCTCACGCCATAACACCACCACTGCTGCCATCATCACGCCACAACCACCGCCACCACCGTGAGCCCACAGTCACCATAACACCACCATCATCAATCTTTATAATGCATCAATCATCACCCCACCCACCGAACTCACCCGTCACCCCGCCCCAATCTCCACTGAAACCACCACGACAGTTGCCCACCGCTCCCAGGGTGCGCGTGGTTTTATAACCACCAACAACAGGTGCGTTTGGTTTTGTTATAGAATCAAGGGTGCGGGTTGGTTTTGATTTTGCAGCCGCAAGGATGCGTTGGTTTATGGGTTCGGGTTAGCCCCGAAAAGGGGTGCGTCGGGTTGGGTTAACAACCAAAGAGTGCGTCGGGTTATAGGTTAACACACACCGGGTGCGTGGGTTACGGGTAACAGCCGGGAAAAAGGGAGTCGGGGTTGGGTTTTGTACCACTAGGGATGTTTGTTTGTTCGGTGGAATCCGCCACCATAAGGGGTGCGTTTTGTTTACATAAGCACCAAGGGTGCGGGTTAGTTTATATGCAACAGGGTGTATGTTGTAAGGCTGTCATAACCTCTAACCCACAAGGGTGCGTTGGTTTGGTTGTTCTAAACCACAAGGGTGCGTCGGGTTGTGGGAAACAGCAGGAAGGGGGGGTGTTCGTGTCGGGTTGTTGTGGTTCACAGCCGGATGTGTTTGGTTTCGAAGATGAGCACCAGACTAGGGTCCGTTTGGTTTTGGCAGGTTCACAGACAAGGGTGCGTTCGGTGTGGGTTGTCACCGAAAAGGGGTGTTTGTTGGTTGATTTAACAGCCGCATGGGCTGTTTGGGATAGCGGGCCCGTTTGGTTGGGTCTAACAACAGGGTAGGGTGCGTTTGGTTTAGGTTTAAACAAGTTAAGGGCGTGTTTGGTTTAAGAGAGAGACACGAAGGACGTGTTTGGTTTAGCGAAACAACGAGGAAACGACGAGGGTTTGTTTGGTTTATATATCAAAACGACAAATAAAAATAACTTAAGGTTTAATAAATATCAAAACCGGATAAATATTTATTGGTGGTTTTAATCGGTTAAATAAATATAATATTTATTAATTGATTTAAATTAGATATAACGATATGTATATATATATATATGTTATATCTAGGAAACGCGGACATTTGAAATATTGAAAAACGAATGATTGCAACATATATTGATTTAAGGATAACGTCGAGTTTGTACGAAATAGGAAAACAATTATATATACCGAAAATGTTATAAACTAAATATAAATATAAATATATAAATTTCAATAGTTAGTAACGTTATTGAGCAAAAACTCATACTGTTTTTATAAACGGATAAAAAGGGACCAAGATTATATTTTAAAGATTACATAATTGGTAATTATACCAATAATCCGACCAATACGAACAAAAAACTATACTTTCATAATGAGACAATTATTTTAGACCGATTCGTCAGGAAACGAACATAAGATTAAAAATATCTATTTTATAATTTTATAATCATCACTAAGAAGGGTAACCTAATAATTGTTGTAAAAGGCTTTACAAACACTGTTTAACTTAATGGTTAATCTTAAAACGTACGATTAACGTTATACATGAACTTTTTATTTATTTAAGTAAGTGTTGATTTTAGATAACAAACGAGTCAAACTATTGGTTTAATTAATTATTCACACTTATTATATAATACCTGCAAGGTATATTAATACTTGTCATTAATCTTTGGATTGTTTGTCTTTATGAAAATATAAGGGTTTATTTTTCATAAGTAATATATAAAGAATATATATTACACACTTTCGTATATTTTCAATTTATTTATTTAACCAACCACCAAACCATTACAACGTTAAATCTAAATCTTCATCAACGTGTAGCGTTGATGTAACCATTCATCGGGAAACCCAAATATATTATCCTAGGCTAGTGGGATCTTAGCCGTTAAGATTAGTCGCAACTTCTTGATCGAGGCCGCTTTTCGTCTTCGCGTTCTTATTGTGCATATAGATGCCAATCTGTCCAAAAATCGTTCTTCATCATCAATGTGAGTTCATAACCTCGCTTTTCAATCTTTTGAATGTTTATAAACCCGCGAGGGGGAATACATGCTTGTCTACAAACTCTTTACTTACTGTGTTATCTTATAACAATGTGATTGTTTTTAAAGGATATTATGAGTTTCATAGCCTCACTTTTACTCGTTTTGGATAACGTATAATATATTTTTAGGGATGAAAATATGCACGTTTTAATAAATGACACAACATGCTTTTTTTTTATCAATTGGACGCAAGTATTGATTACATGTTTGCCTAAGTAACGATAACCCAGTTAAGTCACATGTCATGATCTGTCAATTGCATAGATGTAGTTGGGAATTACACTATGTGAGACGATCGAATGTTATATAATAGATCTCAATACGGAAACGGACCTCGTACCCCCTTCGGGTGACTAGACTATCACCAGAGAACAACGTTATAAGCATGATCGAATTTAGGATGTTAAGGGTTCGACATCCATAATGGGCGTAAATTGCAATATAAATTTTTAATTGCAAGAAAGATCGCGAGCTCAGATGTCATGGAGCTTATGTAAATGTAAAAAAACTATTTTTGTGAGAATCTGCATGTGTTGGCATTAATCACTAAAAAGACTTGCGGTCCTACCTGTATATATTCTTTTCAGAAATCAATGGCAAACGGGGTTGCCAGGGATACACTTTTGTGACATATAAATTTGTCATGCATTATTTACAAAAAATCTTTGGGATAAGATTGGAGCTCTTGTGTGACATAAAATTTAGTCATGCATTCTTTATAAAAAATCTTTGGGATAAAGAATTGGAGTATTTTGGGTGACATAAAAATGTGTCGTGCATTCTTATAAAATCTTTGGGATTTTTACATGGTACTGTGATACAGTGGATTACATTCAATATTTTAAACTAATCTATGAACTGACCAACATTATGTTTGACGTTTTAAGCATGTTTTCTCAGTAAATTATATGCATAGGATTCTTGAAGTGCATTGGAGTCTATACAATCGAAGCTTTTCATTGTGAATGCATATTATGGACATTTGTTATATCAAATATCAGATTTTGATTTAAATCAACGGCGATTACTTTTACAACGACACTTATTAGGTCGTTCTCTCTTGGTATCTAGCGCTGTGTATTATGATTAGCACCCCAAAGTGGTATTCGCTGCGTTGTGTAATTTTTGGGGTGTTACAATTGGTATCAGAGCACTGGCTATAGAGACTTAGGTTGCATATTTTAACCCTAGACTATAGTCGTTTCCACAAACATTGCATCACAACAAACATTTTAAAGTGCAATATACCCGCTTACTTTGCTTATGTGCTTACGTTCGTTCGCATTAAGTCTTACGTGGCATACATATATATAATATATATATAATGCTTGCATCCTTCGCGTAAAACGTACTTATTTTATATAAAATTATTAATATAACTACCCAGAAATATTTTTAAAGACATTGTGGGTTGCACGATGTCCAATTCTAAGCTCGACAAGACATTGTGAGTTATACAATGGTCTCATTCACTCGTACAGACATTGTGAGTTATACAATTTGTCTCAACTTGCTTCTTAGACATGGTGAGTTTTATACATATGGTCTCATCTTGCTTCTTAAGAACATTGTTGAGAATGGCACAAATGGATTCATTTCGTCCTCGGCATTGTAAGTTAAACAATTGGTCTCTAAGACATTAATTTCTTCATAGCAATATACTATATTGTATTAACACGAAGACAGTTATAATTTTTTGGTTTACATTGGGATTATGTAAAAATCTACGTATGACAAGTCACGTATAGGCGTACTTGTAATAGGAGGATTATATGATAACTGCTATTTGACTGTTCATCCGAGCCTTTTTTACCTGGGTTACTCTAACCAAGGTACTCATTAACTATCTTGAAACTCTAATATTGATCGCAAGCCTCGGCAGTTTTTTACTC
The DNA here is from genome assembly GCA_026074375.1 of Tanacetum coccineum. NCBI lineage: Eukaryota > Viridiplantae > Streptophyta > Magnoliopsida > Asterales > Asteraceae > Tanacetum > Tanacetum coccineum. Next base: position 10,219 of record BQNB010010734.1, on the reverse strand, counting down.
CCATGCTTCCAAAAACGAGTTTTAAATCATACGTCCAAACTCAATTAGAGCAACATGCATCGTAATGATCATCCATCACCGTTGAATGTTTACGAGATACGCGTAATGTTCATTACGGGAATTAATAAGTAGGATGATTTATAATTATTTAATTTTGAAAGGGATTGGGACGTGCCTCTCAGTTACATAAATAAATTGTAAATCACACCGAACCATAAAGTTTATCAATTGATTATTTTACATAAATTAGGACGCTTCTTTATGCAAATAAAAATTATAAATGAGTAGGTGCTAATGGATCCGATATGACACGAGTATGAACCTTAAATTCGAAAAACGCCAGAATCTCTTGAAAGGGTCTAGAAACACAATCGTGTTCTACCACTCGACAGAATCTTAAGGCCTCACTTGGAACTACCTTATCTCATTCTTAAGTTATTATTTTTGCCGTTGCCAATCCTCGCAATCATGAAAACTTTCGTGAACTAAACAGACTTGTTACATAACGTGAGTTATTGAAGTTGATTCGCCTCAACTATGACTGAGTACCATAATCAGCCCTATCGCATAAGCTCTTCCGCGAGCTCCTCTCATTTATTGAACTTTATTCTGGGGATATTGTTTCTCGGAGGGTCCTCACCCTCTGCATCCCATCACCATTTGTCATAGTTATTGTCGTTATGGTTGCTGTTGTTGGGTCCTGGAGTGGTCCCAAATTGTACAAACTTTTATCACTAAGTGATGAAACCCCACCTAAACAAGATTCAGCTATGACATATATATTACAGTTGAAGTACTCATTGCAGACAAATTTGTACATTCCATTATAAGTCAGATACTAATTAGTACTGGCCAAGTAAGTGGGTACGTAACATCCATAAGCCACGTTGAATGTGAATTATCGAACCTTACAGATAGTAGAAACGAGACTCCGTCCTCGGACATTTAGCATCTTTACAAACAAACTCACGCGACTACAAAACCATCAATCTTGAGGTTTGCACTAATAAGAGACTTTTCCCTATAACACGGTTATAGAATTCATTCATAGATCTGTAATGATATATTTTGAGATACCCATATTGATGGATTAAATATCCTGGACAAACCTAGCCAATTTTTTTTTTTGATAGATTGAGAAGTATAGAAACACCGAATTTTGCTGAATAAAGTTATCAGCGTCTTGTTTAGGACAAGTATAGTTAACCTTGAGTCTTTCCTTGGTCACACAATCGGATAACACAAATTTAATCTCGGGACGAGAATTTCTTAAGGGTGTAGAGTACAGAACATCCGATACTTTTCCGGATTTTAAGAAGACTAATTTATCCTTTGACTTTCGGTCTGCTTGACTTACAAGAACAACCATACTAAATCATGTATCCCAGCTCGACCCTAAAGCATTCAATGTTGAAACGACATTCCTGACAACCTTTTCAGTTTTGCCCCAAGAACCCTGGAACGAGCCAAAAAAGGCTAAAACAGCACCGCAAACATTTCTTTCTCGAAAAATAATCAAACCCGGAACCACACAAAAACAATTAAATTGTTTAAATTAATCATATTTATTAATAAAACTATTAAATTAAATTGTCAATCATTTTAATTTAAAACGTTGCGGATAACGCGAAATACTCTATTGAAATCCAATCTTATTTCGGACATAAAAGTAAGAAGGTGAAACCGGTTCACTAAAATGTATAACAAATATTTTTATTAAATATTATAAAATATTTAAAAACATACTTTAGGTCCCTCAACTATTTCCAATTATCACTTTTAATATAAAGTTTTAATATATATAAAATTTTATATACACATTTCATTTCACTCTCAAATAAAACACACACACTCTTAAAAAAAAAAAAATCTCTCTCTCCCTCATGAATTATCCGGCGGCCGGCCACCACCTCCGGCCACCGTCGCCGCCGTCGCGCCACCGCCGGAAAACTTTTCCGGCGGGATTTTTCCGATCAACTTCAAGAATGGTCCTCACAACCGGATCTACTCGACCCACTACGTCACTCTCCTTCACGCGCCAAAAACCACCACCACCCTCTCACCGCCACTATCATCATCTCATCGTCATCATCACAACCGCGAGCCCACAACCACCATAACACCACCGTCGTCATCATCTTCATGACACCACCACCGAAGCACCTAGGGTGCGTTGGGGTTGTAAAACCACCCAAAAAGGGGTGCGTTTGTCACGAGACAGCCGGGGGAGGTGTGTTTGTTGTGGTGACAGTCGAGTCGGGTCGGGTTGAGTTGGCTGTCCAACAGCCGGGACAGCCGGGGGAGGGGGATAAGGGCCGTCGGGTTTATATCACCACAAGGGTGCGGGTGGTTTGTAACAACAAGAAAGGAGGGTGTCGGGTTGTGGTTTCGACAGCCGCAAGAGTGCGTTTGGTTTTGGGATTATAGCACCAAGGGGTGTTGTTTCGGTGGACTACCGCCACCATGGGGGTGTCGGGTTGGCTGTCAACAGCAGGGGACACCCGAGGGGGTTTGTTTCGATGGGTTAACAGCCGGGATGGTTGTTGAGTTTGGTTTGCGTTTGGTTGGGTGGCAGCCACCAAGGGGGTGTGTTGGTTGGGGCTGTCACCGCACAAGGGGGCGTTTGGTTGGGCAGCCGCCACCCTGGGGTGGGTTTGGTGGGCTGCCGCCACTATAGGGTGCGCCGGGTTAAATAGTGAAACCCCGGAGGGTATGTTTGGTTTATGGCAGCCGCACCGAGGGTGCGTTTGTTTGACATTAATATCGAATTAGGGTGCGTTTGGTTTAGGTTATAGTAGTAAGGGGTGTGTTTGTTCGGGTTGACTACGGGGACAGCCGGGGTGCGTCGAGGTTGTGGGTGTGTTTGGTTGAGGTAGGAAACAACATAGGGCGTGTTTGGTTTGTGACAGCCACCCAAGGGGGGTGTTTGGTATTAAAAACAGCCCACGAGGGCGTTTGGTTGTGGGTTTAACAGCCACAAGGGCTGTTTGGGGTCCAAGGGGTGCGTTTGGATACGGGTTTAACACAAAAAGGGTGCGTTTGGCTGCGTAAACCATTTAAGGGGGCGTTTGGTTCTTATGCAGAAATAGGAGTGATGGGTTATGGTTATTAACACCAAATAGGGTGTGATTGGTTTAAGAGAGGGACTCAAAGGGTGCGTTTGGTTTAGAGAGGACAACAAAAAGGACGTTTGGCTTAGCGAAACAACAAGGGTTTGTTTGATTTATACCTTGACGAATAATCATAACACGGGATATATAAATATAAAATCTTGACATAAATGGTGGTTAAACTGGTTAAATAAATACCTTGTTATTATTTTCGTATTCGTATTTATAATAACGATAAGGGTTCGTTTGATTCACATGGGACGACAAATGAAAATAACATAAGGTTTTAACAAATATTAAAACCGGATAAATATATATATTGGTGGTTTAAAACGGTTAATTAAATATAACATTATTACCTTGTTTAATCTAGATGTAATAATATGTATATTATATTTAGATAGGGCGGGCATTTGAAATATTGAAAAACGAACGATATCAATATATACTAATTTAAGGATAACGTCGAGTTTTACGAATATGGAAAACATTATATAACCGAAAATGTCATAACGAAATATATATATATATATATATATATATATATATTTCAATATTTAGTAACGTTTTGCTAAAACTCATATTGTTTTATAAACGGATAAAAAGGGACCAAGATTATATTTTAAAGATACATTAATTTGTATTATACGATAATCCGACCATCGAACAAAAACTATACTTTTACAATGAGACGATTATTTTAGACGCGATTTGTCGAGGAAACGAAATATAAGTTATAAAATATTATTTTATATTTTATAATTATCAGCTAGAAGGTAACCTAATAATTGTTGTAAAAGGCTTTACAAACACTGTTTAACTTAATTGGTAATCTTAAAACGTACGATTACGTTGATACAGGAACTTTTTATTTATTTAATTAAGTGGTGATTTCAGAAAACGAGTCAAACTATTTGGTTTAATTAATTATTCACACTTATTATATAATACCTGCAAGGTATATTATACTTGTCATTAATCTTTGGGTTGTTTGTCTTTATGAGTTATATAAGGGTTTATTTTTCACATGAAATATATATACGGAATGTATTACACGCTTTGGGTTTATTCTCAATTTATTTATTTAACCAACCACCAAACCATTACAACGATAAATCTAAATCTTTATCAACGGGTCGCGTTGATGTGACTATTCATCGGGAAACCCAAACACATTATCCTAGGCTAGTGGATCTTAGCTGATAAGTTAAGCGGCATCTTCTTGATCGAGCCATTTCGTCTTCCGTTCGTATTGTGCATATTAGATGCCTATCTATCAATCATTCTTCATCATCAAAGTGAATTAGATGCCTACCTATCAATCGTTCTTCAACATCAATGTGAGTTCATAACCTCGCTTTTCAATCTTTTGAATGTTTATAAACCCGCGAGGGGGAATACATGCTTGTCTACAAACTCTTTACTTACTGTGTTATCTTATAACAATGTGATTGTTTTTAAAGGATATTATGAGTTCCATAGCCTCACTTTTACTCGTTTTGGATAACGGTTATATATATTTTTGGGATGAAAATATGCATCGTTTTATAAATGGACACAACATGCTTTGTTTTATAAATTGGACGCAAGTATTGATTACATGTTTGCCTAAGTAGCGATAACCCAAGTTGAGCCCCTTTATCATGAACTGTCAATTGCATAGATGTAGTTGGGAATTACATTATGTGAGCGCGAATGTTATTTAATAGATCTATTCGGGAAACGACCTCCCCGTTCGGGTGACTAGCTATCACCGTGAACGAACGTTATAGCATGTCGAATTTAGGATGTTTAGGGTTAGACATCCATATGGGCGTAAATTGCAATATATAGTTTAATTGCAAGAAAGATCGTCGAGCTTCAGTGTCATGAGCTTAGTGTAAATGTAATCTAGTTTTTGTGAGATCTGCATGTGTTGCATTATCACGGGAAAATTCTTGCGGTCCTACCTTATATATATTATTTTCAGGAAATCAATAGGCACGGGGTGCCAGGGATACACTTTTGGTGACATAAAAATTTGTCATGCATTCTTTATAAAAATCTTTGGGATAAGATTGGTACTTTTGGTGACATAAAATTTGTCATGCATTCTTTATGAAAATCTTTGGGATAAGATTGGTACTTTTGGGTGACATAAAATGTGTCGTGCATTCTTTATAAAATCTTTGGGATTTTTACATGGTACTGTGATGATACAGTGGATTACATTCATATTTAAACTAATCTATGAACTCACCAACTTTATGTTGACCTTTTTAAGCATGTTTTTCTCAGGGAAATTATATGCTCGGATTTCTTGAAGTGCATTGGAGTCTATACATTCAAGCTTTTCATTGTGATGCAATTATGGGACAAATGTATATTAAATTCAAGATTTTGATTAAATCAACGAGATTGTTTTACAAACGACACATTTAGAGGTCGTTCTCTTGTATCTAGCGCTGTGTATTATGAAGTAGCACCCCATGTGGTATTCCGCTGCATTGTCGTATTTTTGGGGGTGTTACAGATTGGTATCAGAGCACTGGCTATAGAGAACTAGGTTGCATATTTTATCCTAGACTATAGTCGTTTTCACAAACATTGCATCACAACAAACATTTTCAAAGTGCATACACGCTACTTGCTTATGTGCTTACGTTACGTGTTGCATTAAGTGCTTACGTGGCATACATATATATAATATATATATATATGCTTGCATTCCTTTTGCGTATATCGTACGCTTATTTATATAAGAGTTATTATATAAATATCAGAACATTTTTAAGACATTGTGAGTTATACAATGGTCTCATTCTACTCGTTAGACATTGTGAGTTATACAATGGTCTCTAAGAATATTATTTTCTTCATAACTTTATATAATATCGTATTACACGAAGGCCGTTATAATTCTGTCTCCATAGGATTATGTATGAATCTAAATGTTACAAGTCTTGTATAGGCGGGACTTGTAATA
>BQNB010010733.1:69792-83227 GCA_026074375.1 Tanacetum coccineum | reverse complement strand
ATATATATATATATATATAATAAAATAAAACCATATATTGGTCAAAGTGGGGTTGCGTGAGGCACAGACAAGCACAGGTATGATCAATTCGACTGAAATCCCCCTCCCCACACTTAGAACTAAACATTGGCCTCAATGTTCAAAAATATCGGGTGTGATGACATCAAATAACGTTACATTTATACCATCATTTATCCTAAGTAAATTACCCATTTTTATATAATTATTGCAAGAATTGTTACTTAATTGCTTAAAGTTGTTAATTACAGTAATTCCAGAGTGTTTTGTGAAGACAAGCTAAAAGACGCACATTTTGGAGCTTAAACGGAGATATTTGAAGATACTTATTTCTGACTCAATACGCTGTATCCAGGAAAGAAGATACGGTGTATCAGCGCCTGGACTTCACAATAAAACGCGTATGTTTAATTCCCAATACGGCGTATCCACTAATTTTCAGAGACTATAAATAGAAGACTCAAAAACGAGTTTTCAGTGTGCAAAATTATATTCTCTATACCATAAACATAAAAGTCGATTTTCTGAAGAGACGAAGAGCAGCCACGGTCAAGCATCGATCACGATTCCACAGAAGACACCGTGTAATTCCTATACTCTTATAATCATTTAATTTTTGGTATCGTTCGGTAAAACTTTTAGTTTACCTTGGTTAACTGATCACACTTGTATAATTACAATGGTTAGGGGCTAATACCCTCGGGTATTAGCCATCTTAATGAAGATTTAATGTTTGGTTTGTTTTAATCATGATTGCTTAATTTATCGTTGATTGTTTAATTATGTTTATCACCTAATACTTGTTTATGTGCTTGAATATGCGACCTATCATTCAACTGGGTCTAGTGATACTGACCAAGTAATCTCGATACTAGATAGCTCTCCATATCATGTTTTATATATCTAGACCAATAGGATCACAAATAATATTCTATCTTTGCCTTTAGATTAGTGAGCTTAGTTGGCCTGGCAGGTGACCCTTGGATCAACAAGTATGTTCTTAATTATTGGTAAAGACTTGAACAGTGAACTACCAGTATATAAAATACCGTCAAGCAGTAAGTGGGTAAAGTCCCGATGGGCTAGGGTTTAATAAGATCGCCATTGCTTTAATCCCTAAGATAGATTATAATTAAACTAGAGGATGCTTTATGCGGATGCGTTAATTGTGACAGGATTCAACGTATCTAGGTCTTAGGATGATGTCCCGCCTAAGTCTTAAGAATGATATGTCGCCTCGAGATAAGCAGTCATTGCACTAAACAAACAAACCAGCGTTTAATCGGATTAAATATGGCTAATACAGTTTTCTATCATTTGGCTTTTACCGCTCTTTTATCTTTTGATTTTCTTCTTGCGTGATTATTGTGTATTGAATTGATTTTAGTCACCATAAAACCTATGCCAGTCTCTCAGGCTGAAACCCCCCTTTTATCATTAGAACTAGGTTTATCATAGGTTTAACAAGTAATTAGAATTAACTAGTCTAATTAGATTAATTAAAATACTCATAGAATATAAGATTAACGACCTCGCTCTTAGTGTTAGACACCCTACTTACCACGAAACTCCATCTGATCGGGTACACTGCCCGTTAAAGTGTTGTTTTAGGTATAGTCAAGTAAATATAAATTTAAAACATGTAATCTATAAATATTAAACCTACAACGACACACATCAAGTTTTTGGCGCCATTGTCGGGGAGTGAAAAAGTTTAATCTTTATTCTTATTAGTGTTTTTAACTTTTAACCCTTAGCTTAGAATAATATAATTAGCGTAATTTAATTCTGTTTGTATTTAATAGGTTGGGAAGCCTTGATCACGGTCTAATAGAATTCTAATGGTAAGAAATTATTTTGTGTTTATATTAATATAAAGCATGTAAATCATATGTTGTGAGAGGTTTGGTTAGTTTTTAGTATAAAACTAATAATAAACTACCTACTGTGATAACAATATAATAAAAAGATTGTATCATATAATCATGGATTACTCCCTAGATTGCTTCTTCTAGTGATGTTGCTTTGTCACACATGATGATCTATGTAATTATTTTTTCCTAATCATGGAACAGATTACCACAAACCATGTCATCTATTTATATTCCGTTAGGGCAACGACAAGTAAGGTAGTATAAAGACTATAACCAAGTCCCCTAAGAGTAACATTAATTCATTGTTGAAATATTAAAAATGTGGATGGAACCATATAAGAAGGCAAGGTAGTATGAAGACTGATACCACGATGGTATCCTTTCTGACACAATCATGTTTTCCTAGACTAATAACAACGATAAAGGACAAAAGCAGGTTTTCTAAAGCCTAAACCATGCATCTTCATTCACATAAGCAACACCACTAAATCTACATTCCAGGCTTTCAATACAAACATAAAGGGAACACATAGGAAGTTTTAGCCAAGCATGTTTAGATAAAGCAATAAACAAATAAATAATCAAACAACAACATATGAATTAATGATTAAAAATAATCTTACTTGATTAAAACATGAATTGAAGGAAGTACAATAGGGTTTTGAAGCCCTAAAATCGTCCTAATAAGCTGCCAAAAGCAACTAGGTTCGTCTCCCCTTTTTTTACCTCTAAAGTACACACTAAAACCCTAAAAACGGTTTGTAATATATAAAAAATTGCTGCAGTGTTTAATCGTGACAGAGGCCGTCGTGAAAAAATATTCTAATCTGGGCTGGGTCGTGCAAAAGCTTGACGCCGTCTTGAATTCTTGTGACAACCCGTCCGTGAGATGAATCGTGACGGCGTCACGTGTATTTTGTGACGCAGTCTCCAGCCGCTGAGAACATAATCTTAAGAGATGTTGGTGTAGGTCCGTAATCTGGTCCGTTTCTTCTCGAAATGAGCCCAAGTCACATGTATTTCCTTTAAATGCCTTCCAAATGCTAAATACCTAAAAAGGAACGATTAAGTACCTATTTTGGGCATAAATGCACGATTTAAGGGGTTAAATGACCTCGAGAAAGTATATAAAATGACACCTCATCAATAACCATAAGAGACATTTTAGAATTAAAGATAGACTAGTATGATTCTTGATTGTCCAAAGATGCCACAAGCAAAAGGTGGGATTCGATTAGATCAATTTAAACACATATGAGAATGTTTTAATTTTGATAGGGTGAGGAAGACTGAGTTGGTGAGAGATGATTTGATGTGGTGTGCAGCACACTGCGGTATAGTGACGAGGAAAGAAATTGAATGAAGTCGAATGCTTATTTCTTATAGATTTGAAAATTGATTTCAGGTGTACATGCAATAATGGCAGCAAAACCCCCGATGAAAGTGACTGGTCAATAGAAGCGGGGTGAATAAGTGGCGATGAGATGTGAGAAGGTGGTACTTGAGAGTAGGTGTTTGTTGCATGATGAAGATTTGTTTCATAAAGTTGAGAAATGTGATGGAGTTGATTCATCATTTGTTCTCTATTTGGATTGTTGGTAGGTGGTGGAGTAGGTTCAAAAGTAGCTCTTAGTGGAGGAGAAGGTGATGCATTTTGAGATGTGTGTGATTTTCTGGAGTTGTAGTTCTTTCTCTAACTTGTCTTACTTTAGGAAATTCTAGGTTTTCTTGAGAAGTTTAAAGGGGGTTTGAGCAAGACATTTAGAATCAAGATAAGAAGAAGAATAGAGGTGGAGAAGATGATGGATAATGAAGATGATGTATGGTTTAAATATTAGAGGGGATAAGGAAATATGGAAAAGCATGGTATGGAACGAAAGTGGTTCAAGAAATGGTTTACCTAAACAGATAAATGCCTGCTGAGCTATAGTCAAAGGGTCAAAGTTTGCAGAAAAATAAAGAACGGAGTGGAAAAGTTTTGTTTACCTCCTAAAGGAGGTCCCATAAAAGGTGGGCGGTCCCAGATATATTGGGGAGCCTACCAAAGTTTTTGGGGGCATTATTATGGTGTTTGACGAATTTCCACCCGGATTTCTCAATTTGTTGTCCACTTTATGCAGAAAAAAGGCCCGTGACAATAAAATATGTGAAAATCCACTCTCAAGAATCAACTAATTCTATCTTTGCAACAAAAATAAACTTATGCAAATCAAAATTTAGGAGAAACATGCATAAGCTTAAGAATAAGTATCTAGTCATGCATTTTAAGCATAAGCGTAATATTAGATTAACATGCAAATAGAATTTAGGATGATAAAATGGAAAGATCATCCAAGGCAAGTTTTATCGCCTTCCTACGTACCCAAATCCTAATAGTAAATTCATGAAACTAAGTAGCAAACCATAGAGTAATTAGTGAGATAAGAATACGTATATTTATAAGTATGAACACTTCTTCTAGGTTCTTCACTTCTTTCCTAAAGACCTTCAATAGGTTCTTGGTGCTTTTTTCGATTGACCTTAACTCTTTTCGGTGCTCATCTCGTGTTGAACTTTGGGTTTTAGCTTTTAGTTTGGTAAGTGTGCAAGTTTTGATTTTCATGAGGTTGGTTTTTGAGGACTTGAGGAGTGAGATTTGAATTCGAGTTGACAAGACGAGAGGTTGAAGGAGTATTAGAACGAGAAGTCTCTCTTATTCTTCATTTTTCACCAACATTGATTCATCTATATGAGAGATGGTGATGAAGATCAAAGGACGGAGGAAGAAAAGCAAAATTTAATCTGATAAGCATCTTTTCGTGCCATGATCCCCTCGCTCATTCCGCTCATAATGAGGAGCGAGGGGGTACATAACACGATCACACAAGATGTAACGATCATCCGATAACTCAGGAGAGTTTGACACAATGTGTTTGAACAATCTAGTCAATAACATTCCATAAGGTAAATTAACCTTATGTTGTCGCCTAATGGCTTCCATTCGTTTGAGAATGAAAAATGCTAGATTGTATCTTGTGGAAGTCGCGATGCAATAAAGCATGTGACATAGACATGCAGGACATGATCCCGGTTATCACCTAGACAAAACACATTTTCACGAATGATTTCAACCCAAGACTTCATATGAGATTTAATCTCACGATTTAAAATTTCGTTTTCCTTACAATATCAAAGATTTCTTATGACGAATAACGAGTTAGGGGTTTTATTTTCGAATAATTTGAACTGGGTTATTTGATGTAAATTTGGTAGAGGGAGGAGTGGTTTGGTAAATACCATTCTGAGGAGTGCTAATCTCCAAGTAGTCAAGTTGACCACGTTTTCATAAAAGACAATGACCTTATGAAAGGAATGCCTAAAATTTGTTCGTACTCCTTTGAGATTGAAAAGAAAACGATTTATTTTGAAGAAAAAACTGAACTTACAAAATGACCCTCAGGATTATAGTCAAAATGAAGTTGACTATAGAACTCAAGAACAAAACGGGGAACAATTTGCTCATTAATTTTTAAAAGGCACTCGAAACCGATTGACCCAAACTTAGCATTAAGATTATTTATGTCATTAAAATCTTGATTTACAACCAATACCTCATGAATGTATCGGTTTTCAAGAAGTTTAAGAGTGTTTTGTATTGGTTGATTGAATTCACTTGAGATGATTGGAATATAGTTATGAGTGTTTTGGTGATCGGACCCGGTTACTCGAGGCATTGTCACCTAAAAAAGAGAATTATACAAGATTTTATAATTGTGAGATTGTATAGTTAATAAGAATTTGTGCCTAATGTGTGCCTAAATGCAACAAATGTGGAATTGCGGTTAACTCGACTCTAAAATAAAAACTTATAAGTTAACCCAAACACTCCTTAAATCACTTTTGCTCATCCAAACAAGTCGAAGAATACATATTGATTATGTATCTCGATTGATGGTCATGAGATCATTATGCATGAATGCAAAAAAAATTTTAGAGTGTATTAACAATGCATTAAAACATTTTTGTGGTGTTCTTAACGTGAGAATTTTCGAAAAAAATTTGGGTTTTTGTTCATATCAAAATTTTTGACAAACACACTCAATTATGCAAAACCTATGTCTAAGAGAAGCATAATAGTTATACATTGTATTATTATAGTCCTAATTGCACATAATTAATAGAAAAATGAAAAACTAATTTTGATTTTATGTTCAACATGAACCCTAGACACAAATTAAAAAGAAAATAGATGAAATAACTTACAATTGATAATCTTTATGATGTTAGGATTGATTATTGGTGTTGATTTGATCTTCAATTTGAGTTTTAATGGTTGATTTTAAGGTTTGGGAAGGGGGTTTTGGGTCGTGTTCTCAATCTTGCAAAGAAAGGGGTGTTTGTTTTTGAGTTTAACAAAAAATAGGATGACAGACATATGTCTTATCTGGTGGTGGTCCCATATCGATATGGGGGCCGCCTAATTAAATCAGAGGGGAGCCCTAGATATGGGGGCCACTGATTTATACATAGATAAATGTAAACAAATATAAACATACAACAAGGGACAAAATCTCGCGAAATCAATGAAACCAGAAGCAGTATAGAGTGTTCCCAGGTCGTTATGTCCCAACGAGGCTCGAATGGAAAATCGAATTACGGATTGATGATTGATGACTGAATGACAAAGATTTGGATATGATTGGGCACTAAACCTAATAGGCAAATGCACTCAAAGATAAGCAAGGAAAATAAGTTAGAACAAGCATAAAAGGCTAGAAATAGCACAAACACTTAAAACTTTTAAGCTAAGACACAAATAAGCTCGAATAATCTTAAGACAAATCAAATAAACTAAGCTAACTCTAAATAAGCAAATTCAAAAAGCAATTAAGCTAAATTAAGCAAGGAAACTCAGCAGTACTAACAATAGTACTAACAGTATTAACTATCAGTACTAACAGTATTAACTATCAGTACTAACTTGGAGTTAGTACTGCTAGCTTTAAGTTAGTACTGCTAGATAAAACACAATGAAATAAGAAATAAGCAAATAAGCTGAAACAGATATTTAACTATCCCTAATAAGCATTCAGGCATAAGAATAAGCAACTACAATAAACTAGAATGGCAAATAAGCTAAAAAGCTACAAACTGATACATTATTAAAAATACTTTGAAAAGGCAAATAAGTTAAAGTAAGTTTTACTAAAGATAGTAGGCCAAAATGACTTAATTTACTCTAAAAAGCTAAGCAAATCTTAAACAAGCAGAAGTAATAAGCTAATCAGCAAGAATTAACCAACAGTACTAACAGTTTTAACTAACAGTACTAACTTGGAGTTAGTACTGCTACCCTTGAGTTAGTACTGCTGCCTTTGGAATCCAAGAAAATGAACCAGCAGTACTAACTTGGAGTTAGTACTGCTTGTTTTAAACAGCCCTTAAAAATCATTTTTCTTTTTAAACTGATTAAAAACAGATTATCAAACAACAAAATAAGATACTTATAAGCAGATTCCAATCAATAATAAGCCCTTAAATAAACTGAATTATTCTAGCAGTGTTAACTCATAACTAACAGTTTTATCAAATGAACTAAGAGTACTAACTAAGAAAGTTACACAAATCACTTTTAAACTAACAACTAAGTAAGATAAGCACTAAACATTCTGATAAAGCACAAATAAGTAACAAATAGGCACTAATAAGCAGTTCTATAGTAAATAAGAAATACAAGATAAAGAGAGACTTACAACACCCTTGCTCAAAACAGGGTCAAACAAAGAATCTACAAGCTCTAGCTTGTATAAAACAAGCTAGTGAGAGTCCATAAGCCCATCCAGAACTGGCTTATCATCCATAAAATAAGCTGTGGTGTATTTGAGAGTGATTTTCTCTTAACTACTTGACTTTTTAAATTTACTTAATGAAAGCAGCTTATAAACAAGCTGTACTGAGAGCTTTTTGAACACAAAACAACACAATAAAGAAACTTAACACTTGGAATTGTAAATTGACTTAAAAATCTCAAATTTGCATTAAAACTTGAAAGTGTTACAAAGCTGAAAGTAAAAGCTGTAAATAACTGAAAATAAGCTAAGTTATATTAAAAATTAAAAACTAACTCTCTAACTTGGGTTACAATGGCCCTATTTATACTAAAACGAATTAAGGTCTTGGTTTCTTGGACTCTCTTCTCTTCTTTCTTCTGTGTTTCTTTGTAGAGACAAAAACCAAGTGTGTTTGTTGTGTGAGGTGATTCTAAAACAAATCCCAGCCTTCAATTTCTTTTGTGCTTCTTTGGAGTCAATCATAGCCATCGAAAATACTTGGGAATGGTGAGGGATTGCCAACATGGCACTTATACAGCTGGGGGGGGTTGATAGAGGAGTGGTTGAAATGATTTATCTAGGGTGTTGAGTGGTTTTGCAGGGAAGAAGTATGGGACGACATCCCTAGTTGTACCTGGGGTTTTATTGGGCGGGAAAAGATGGAGTTTGGGTAGGTTGGCAGCTTTGGCCCCTCAAGTCTTTATAACTTGTTGTAATTTTCGCCCTTTTGTGATATAACTTTAGGGGTTTGGCAGAACTGGACCCTAAAGTTATACTTCACCCGCAAATTCGATTTCAGCCCTTGTCTTTTTGTAACACAAGTTGAGGTTTGGCAGTTTTAGTCCCTCAAGTTGTATTTTCTTCATGATACTCGTTGCTTTTGTCTTGGTCGTTTTTGGCTTTCTTTTTGGAGTATCCGTTACTGCACAATTCAAATTGCCAAACATTACAAATACAATGTTCTTTGGTAGTTTTTAGTCTTTTAAGTCTCTGTTTTTTAATTAGAAAAATGGTTAGTGTAATTAAGACATACCAAAGGCATACATGGATTTAGATCAATAGATGGGAAAGGAAGAATATAGGATGATTTGTATTGTTAGGTGTGTTAGGTAATGGGTTCCTTTAGTAGGAGATGTGAGAATGGTAATTTTGAACGAAGCTTATAAGTCTAAGTACTCTGTGCATCCTGGAGCGGATAGGATGTACTATGACCTTCGTAACATGTATTGGTGGCCGGGAATGAAGAGAGATATTGTTATCTACGTTAGTACGTGTTTGACTTCTGCAAAAGTAAAGGCTGAGCATCAAAGACCTTCGGGTTTATTGCACCAACCTGAGATACCATAATGGAAGTGGGATAAGATCACTATGGATCTTATTACCAAATTACCCAGGTCAAGAAGTGGGCATGACGCGATATGGGTATTAGTCGACAGACTTACCAAATTAGCGCATTTCCTAGCGATTCGTAAGGATTTTAATACGGAGAAGTTGGCAAGATTATATATTGATGAAATTGTGGCATGACATGGAGTGCCCGTGTCGATTATTTCGGATCGAGATGGGCGATTTACTTCACATTTTTGGCAAACGGTACAAAAAGCGTTAGGGACAATGGTAGACTTGAGTACTGCTTATCATCCTCAGACGGATGTACAAAGTGAGCGTACAATTCAGACCTTGGAAGATATGTTAAAGGTGTGCGTTATAGATTTTGGTGGTAGTTGGGATGTCCATCTACCCTTAGCTGAGTTTTCCTACTACAACAGTTATCATTCGAGCATTCGGTGTGCTCCGTTTGAGGCTTTGTATGGTAGTAAGTATTGTCGCCTATGTTATGGGCAGAGATTGGAGAGGGTAGTTTATTTGGACCTGAGTTAGTACTACAGATGATAGACAAGGTGGTATTGATAAAGGAAAAGCTCAAAGCGGCAAAAGACCGTCAAAAGAGCTATGCGGATAAGAGACGTAAACTGTTAGAACTTTGAAGAAAAAAAAAAAAAGAAAAGAGAGGGTAGTTTATTTGGACCTGAGTTAGTACTACAGATGATAGACAAGGTGGTATTGATAAAGGAAAAGCTCAAAGCGGCAAAAGACCGTCAAAAGAGCTATGCGGATAAGAGACGTAAACCGTTTGAGATCCTTGAAAGGATTGGCCTTGTAGCTTATAGGTTGAGGTTATCTGAGGAGTTGAGTAGCGTGCATGACACATTTTATGTGTCAAATCTGAGAATGTGTCTGGCGGATGCTAAATTGCATGTGCCATTGAAAGATATCAAAGTCGACAAGACACTTTGTTTTGTCGAGGAACCCGTAGAGATTATGAATCGAGAGGTTAAGAAGTTAAAACGTAGGAAAATAGCGCTTGTGAAAGTTAGGTGGAATTCGAAACGTGGTCCTGAGTTTACTTGGGAACACGAAGATCAGATGAGGATTAAGTATCCACAGTTGTTCGTGGACCGAGTTGTTGAGCCTGCTAGTTAAATCTCGGGACGAGATTTCCTCAAGGAGGGGATACTGTGACATCCGTGATTTAATCAGGTTAGTGATACCTTTAGAAATGGCTAAGGGTTCATTTTGTGTGATTTCTTGTGTGCTATGTGTTATATATGTGTGCTAAGTGGTTTGAATAGGTGTATGATATCATTTTGAGGTGAATGATCATCTCATTTTGAGTGCGTTTGTGTTTGGTGATGAGTATTCCATTTGTTCACGTATAGTGATAATGGAAAGGAATGGCGTATTGCATGCAATGCTACGTCAATAGTTGGATGATTTTGTGTTAAGCGTTTATAGGAAATGTATCATGTTGGAAATAAGTGAAGTGAGTGAAATTTGAATATTTATAGTAGACTTTCTAAAAATAGAAAGTGAAATGTGAAATGAATTTTATTTCGTAGGCATTTAAATCTAGTTAAATGAAAAAGGTTTTCTTAAATAATAAAGAGGTTTTTATAAAAATAACAAAATTAGAGGGTAATTATGTAAATAATATTAATTAAAAAATAATAATATATAGGGGTGTTTATTCGGCCGGTTAGGGATAAAAGAAAAAAAAGGAAACTAATTTGACTACAACAAGGATTCTAAGTAATATAAATACAAAATCAAGGAAAACCCTAAAACACTTTTCTCTCCCTCTCTCCCTGTGTTCGGTCGAAGCCCCCAAAAGAAGAGAGAATTTTTTTTATCAAGATTCAAGGTGTGATTCAAGTGTGATCAAGTAAAGGTTTAGGTATGTTTTCAATTAAGCTTTTGTTTAATCTTTTTAAAATCATGTAACAAATAATATGATGGATCTAGGGTTTACATATAATATAGATTATATATGAACTTTAATGATGGTATAATTATTAGGGTTACTTTAGGGTTATGATCATGCATGTCGTATGTTAGGGTTGCGTTAGAACATGATTTAGAGTTGAGCAGATTTTAGGTCTGTGTTCAACTGATGATATCTTGATGATAGAAACGTGTTTTGATATGATTCAAGAGCCTAAATTGTAGTTCAAAGAGTCTATTTTTCAAAAAGTCCAGCCTCAAATGATTTTGAGTTCTGGAAGTTGGTTAAATGTTGGTTACAAGAAAAGTTGTCAAAACAGTAAATACGGGTCAGAATTAGGTCATGTTTAGGAGGGTATAAAGCCAACTTAAAAGTGGAATTAAGGTATAGAAACTCTATAGTGATTAGTTCAATAAGTATAAAAAGAGATACCCTAGAATAGGTTCAATAAGTATAAAAAGAAACACCTATAAGAAGTTTCTGATTGTGTGTTTAAGTGAATGGTAATTAGGGCCCCGTACATTTTAGTGTAAAACAGATTCGAAATTGGGACAGTTTTGTAGTTATTGATTTATTTTGGGATAGTTTGCACAAGTAATGAGTACTAGGGAATCACAAGGTAGTTAGTAAAACTCATGAAATGAACTTTAGGTGATTTTTGGTATAATATTAAGGAGGTTAGAAAGTAAGGTTTTTATAGTTAGTAAAGATACACTAAAATTCTGGCAGTTTCTGAATAAAATATAGTTAACTAGTGTAATCTGTTAATGAGGTAGTTAAGGAGTTTGAGCCATGTGTCGGGGGGTGACCCATGATGGTAAATCAAGTATACCCTTAGACCCCATCATAATGTGTGTTACATGGACTAGAGATTTTAGCTTGGTCGCGTGTAACTGTGTTTATTTATTTGTGTAGTTGTGTGATAGGAATTGCAAGCTTGCGTTTTTGAGCATTCAGGTGAGTTACATAGTTATCACTTTTTATTGCGTATTAAACTTAGGATTGGAAATGATCAAGAGTTAGAAATGAGTTTTAAAATACTGTGAATATGTATTAGTGAAAATAGCATGGACTATTATAGTTAGCAGATATGTGTTATGTGATAACTAACATGTTATGAGATGTGATATTGATGTGAGAATACTAGTCCGGAGGTTACTTGCTGGTAATCCATTGCCTTATTAGGTCTAAGGAAGAGTTGCCTAGTCAGGAGGAATTACTTGCGGTATCCCATGGCCTGAGCTAGTAGGAAAGAGATTTGGGAAGATCCAAGGGCGATTGAGGTCGTCAGTTGGTGTTTGATTGATTTGATTGATTGGATTGAATTGCATGTTAGCTTGTATGTTAGTTAGCATAATTGTTATGCAAAAGTATTGTTTTATAATCACAGTAATTAGATAAATTGTTTTGGGATGGATTGAATATGTGTGTCTGAAAACCTATGTTTCTCACCAACCATTATGTTGACGTATAAGCATAGTTTTGATGGTCAGTATTTAGCAGATGAGATTAAAGTTAGGAAAAGTGGCTGAGGACAGAGGCAGCTGACAAAGTTTTAGTTATCTAGATTTCGTTTTTTGTTTTGATGATAATTTAATTGTTTTGCTTTGTTAGGATGTATGAATGTTTGCATGTCATGACGTTGGCATGAACTGCCTTTATTTCAATGTCAGACGTCTTTTGAATTTTGTTGATGTGTTTGGGTATTTTCATGCACTGCGTATCTATACCTTGTGATTTATGCATGTTTTAGTTTCTCTATATAGACGCCAATGTGTTGTGATGATTTCTTTTCTCGTTGCGCCTCGCGTTTCCGCCTTGACGGGGTGTGACAATATATGTGTTAAGTGTTCTTTCGTTGTGGATTGTAGTTTAAGATTAACTCCTTATTAAGTGAATAACGATTGGCGGTGCTAAAATTTTATGAAATACTAACCTTTTACGAAAAGCTTATTTTGTTGCGAATTGCTATGGGCCATTTAGAATTTGGTCCAGTGGTAAGTGAGTTCCCCACTAACTAAAATGTTGTGGGTTCGTGCCTCGCTGGAGGCATGTGTGAAATATATATTTGTGAGATAGAAAAAATGCCGTTAAAAAAAAGGTTTTGATGGAGATGATTGTGATTCGTGGCAGTCACAATCATGGTCACCATCATCTACGTCATTTTTTTCATAAAATTATTGTTAGAAAAACCGTATAAATGAACAACATTTGCTCACCACAAATTTAGTCATAGGGTACTCGTCGCCGCATTGTGCGGTTACCTGCTAGTAATGTGTAATGTTTCCCTCTTTAAGTAAGAACAAGGTTTTTAGCCCGCGCTTCGCGGCGGAGCGCGGGCTAAACTGCGTTGAGTCAAGAGGATAAACCAAATATCAGAAATTATCAAGAACTAAAGATAATGTAATAATCTTTGTATCTTTGATGACAGAAAGGCTTTAGCTTGAACC